>JAGGAR010016190.1:4504-14836 GCA_017657315.1 Termitomyces sp. K1Ag
GGACGAATCCTGGTCGTCGTCCCTTGCTTGTCCGTCCACGCACTCCGTGTAGTTATCATCTCGTCTGCTACACCGATACTTAAAAATACGCTGATGCTGTTTCCGCCGGCGCCATTCCAAGTGCGTGTAATATCCATAGTTGTAAATACAGGCTTAAATACGATGATGCTGTTTCCGCCGGCGCCATTCCAGCCCACAAAAAGTCCATGTGATATCCATAGTTGTATATACAGGCAACTAAAACACTAAACATACTTAATGGAATCCTTGAATAATTGCAGATGTAGTACAGTCCGCTGTCGAAAAATGAAATGAGATGGGCGAAGAACCAATACACCAGTCCTCTTGCAGATAGCAAGTTGTTAACCTTGATGACATATTGCCAAATTGGCCATTCTATCCATCAGGAAGAGTATGGCTTGGCACTGAAACCAGAGCACGCGTCGCCTCCACTACTTGGAGCGAAGTGGTTGAATGGGCTGGGGAGACAGGACTTGCATTATGGTGCTCAATAGAGTTGGTAGGCGGTGCTCTGGTACCAGCGTCACGAGGAGCCTCTACATAAGACGGCGGTCGTGGTAGATACAGAGGAAGAGGATCCTCTATGGAATACCTGTTCCTGCGACGAGCACCGCGACGCACTTCTTCCTCCATCTCTACTTGCAAGCGGTATCTGCTGATTGTTTCCGACACACGGTCCTGGCCGGGAGTCTTCCTGTATAACATGATGCAGCGCATAGATGCCAATACGAGGGCGATACCAATAATTCCACACAAGACTTCGAAAAAAATGACGATTGGGGTCTGATGATGTGTAGAAGAGTGGTGATCTTCTTGCTGAGGGCTCATGATTGTTGTGGTAGGAGATTGTATGACACGCGTAGATGTCCAGGTTTGTTTAGAGAAAGGCGCATGGGTTGAAAATGGGTGCGTGTGTGACGATGAAGAAGTAGTTGTTCTGTTGGGGAAAATGGTGGGATTGTACGTAGGTGTATAGATTGAAAATGGGACAGCCGTGTGCAGAGATGAAGAAGTCGACGTTGGCGCAGCACCCACTCTGATCAACCCCGGGTGAGAATCGGAGGTAAAAGACAAGAAAAGAACGTACAAAAAACGAACATAGAGCATTAGAACAATGACGTGCAAGAAAGAAATCATGGTTCAAGGGTCAAGGCAGCAATGCCATGACGGCAGTTGCGAATGCAGGGCCAGCGCAGACTGCAGGCTGGTAGCAATGAATATGGCCCAAGTAGGATGGAAAGTCACTGCAAGCCACTGTAGATCGGGATTCGGCTCTATCGGAAGATCACGTGTGGCGCGATCTATAAGTTTTGCCATGTGAATGACAGATCTAATCAAAAAGTTACAAATCCTTACCCGTTCACCGTTCACATAAATCCACACGGCTGCCCTGACGGCCACCTCCCACGTCCGTTCGTTTCGCCTTCATGTCCTGCGCTACAGAACACTCTCACTTCACACCCTGCGAGCAGTCCGATGCTGCTCTTCTTGAAATCCTGACTGCTCCTGCCAAACCCACCCCCAAGACTTTTGCTCGCAGAGACGCTGCCCTCGACCCTTTACTTATTGCTGCTGCCGCTGCATCTGGTCCCCAAGTCACCCGAAACCACTACCACCACGACTTCTTCCCTGGTGTCATGATGCCTAAGCACGAGAGCTCCTACGACTGGACTAAGTTTACCGGTGACGACAAGAGCCCGCGCAAACGGCTTACCTATGTCAGTCGTCAGGCGCCTCGAAGGCAGCGGTTACGCGATCTCCTGCCTGACCAGGGCAAGGAAAACAACCCTCTTGACGGTGAAAAGGATTTGACCAAATCGTCTGACTTCTCAGCCAAGAAACGCCGTCCGTCGCTCGTAAACCCGACCCACGATGTAACCCAACGGACCACGGTATCACCGTCTTCTGTCTCCGTACCCGTCGCCCCCGCTACTCCACCTGTCGAGGTAAAGTGCATGGCACGTACTCGCATACCTACACCTCATGGCCCAGCCTTCCTTCACTTATATCATAACAACCGCGATACCAAAGAACACCTTGCAATCGTCATAGACCCTGCACAACTGTCTGATTCAACCGGTCCGATGGCAGCGCCGCCGATCCGTTCTCGAACACTTGACGCAGTGTGGGAGGGTGAAACCGAGATGGATCGTATCACTAGGGGTGCCTACGTTGGGCGCCTCTCGGCAACATCACAACGAGTATCAGACCCTCCATCAGCGTCTCGGAAACATGAGCTCAATCCCGCAATCCCTTCCCCTCTTATCCGGATTCACTCAGAATGCTTCACTGGTGAAACCGTAGGCAGTATGCGCTGCGATTGCGGGGAGCAACTGGACGAGGCAATCCGACAGATTTCTTTACCCATCACCATTCCCTCTCCGTCACCGCACGGACGGCCCACCGTGATACCCGGTCGTGGTGCCGTGGTATACCTTCGTCAAGAGGGCCGTGGTATTGGACTGCTGTCGAAAATACGCGCTTATAACCTCCAGGATCTTGGTCATGACACGGTGACTGCGAACCTCATGCTCGGTCATCAGGCCGATGAGCGAGGATATGAGATTGCTGGCGCCATCTTACGTGATTTGGGGCTTGGGGAAGTCGGTAGCGACTCTGAGGGTGTCCGAGTGCTTACAAACAATCCGGATAAAGTTGAGGCGTTGCAGAAGGAGGGTTTGAGAATCGTGGAGCGCGTTCCGATGATTCCGCGTAGTTGGCAAAAGAGGCATCCGGAACTTGTTAACAAGCCGACGACGGAGTCGAATCCCTACATCGTGCAACATGGAGAGGAACCCGACATGGTCACAGGTGCGACTATGATTGGTGGCAAGGCCGTTTATGGCAATGATTTAGACAAGTATTTGCGGACAAAGGTTACGAAGATGGGTCACATCCTGCCCTTATGGATGGAGGAAGAGCATGCGTAATTTCAATAAGGCTCCGGTGGAGATACTTAGACAGCAATGGAACTTTTATCTTATTTTGTAGATCTTATGCTCATGTAAAGAATCATTTGTACTAAAGTAATTTTGATGCGAACGGGATCCATACATATCATCATAATTGATCCGACTGTACAAGGCCAGCATTTCCAGACTAGAATTTTGTTCAGATAATCAATTAATCATGAGTGGTATGGTTTGTCGATATCGACGCTGGCAAAAAGATCTTCTCTGACCGCTTTGGAAGTAACAATCTCGAAAACGGGGCTTTGCAAGTGGTGGTAAATTGTAGGTCAGATCGGTCCTCCGATCAGACTCGGACTCGGAGGAACCATGATAGAACATTGATCACGCACTGACGCCTTATCGACAGTGGCAGTGGATGAGTCCTGTCCTGTGGACTCTTAGGCTTTCTTCACTAGTCACCATGGATCGAAGCTACTTCTCCAGTTATCACCGAGACTGCGTCAACACAAACTTTATCTACCAGTCATCGTTGTTTCGGAAAGAGTGATAGGTGGTCTATAGCTAGTCTTGGATCGTGCTTGGACCTCTCCACGCATATCCTCCAACTTGATGAATATACGGATCTATACGGTGTCTGTGGAGACGATAGTTGCTTGCATGACCTCTTCCACTTCTTTTCTGAGCTGAGATGCCCGGCCCGGCCACTATTGACCGCTGAGGTCTTCCTTGGCCGCACAATGACAAGACCGTTCAAGTGACACCTGGAGCTTGGGATACATACTTATAAAACGTTGCTTCAAGTACTGCGCATTGTTTCTCTTTTTCTGTCTACTATACCATACCTCTTAAGTGTGTTGATTCATGACGGGGAGCTCAGGATACGTGTTCAAAGGTTCAGACAAGTACCCGTCGAAGGAAGCCACAAGACGGCGTCGGCATAGTCTCTTCGTGAAGGTTTACTCATTTCTAGTTCACTGGTTTCCTGTACTTACTTTCCACGTACCTAGGTCCTGGCAGCTATCATCGTTTTGCTTATTTTTGTTGTGGTCGGTGTCGTTGTCGGCGTCATAGTTAGCAGAAACAAGTCTCAAAACCTAGCGACACCGTCGTCTTCCTCTCCGACTCCGTCATCAGGAGGAACGTCCTCGACAGGCCAGACTACGAATGGCTCCAATGATCCTAGTGTCTTCGAGAAAGACCCCAACCTTCACAAGTCATTTTATGGCATGGCATATACCCCTGAAGGCTCTATGATGCCCAACTGTGGCAACTCGTTGGGTGCGCTGTTTCGTGAGTTCCATTAACACTTTCACAGTCTGATATGTGTCGCAGAGAACGTCATCAAGGATATTCAGGCAAGTTGATGACCTGCTTGAAGTACCTGACTTTACTGAGCCTTGGTTGCCTACAGCTTCTCTCTCAACTAACCACTCGTGTTCGTCTATATGGAGCCGATTGCAATCAAACAGCACTTGTGGTGAGCCTTCCCATTTCCCCAGCATATGAGATATATGTTGAGAGGACTATCCAGCTTGAAGCCATAAAGCAGACGAAAATCGAGATGGAGGTATTCGTCGGCATCTACGTCCTACCCAACGATAATGAATCCTATATTCGTCAACGAGACATTGTCAAAGAGGCTATCCAAACCTATGGAGTCGACCATATTGCTGGTGTCACAGTCGGAAATGAATTCATGCTTAAGTACGAACGCCTATAACCCGTGTTGTGCGAATATTGATTATTGGGCAGTTACATTAGCAGCAAACAGGAATTTGACCCTAACTCGGTCCTTGGCAATGAAGGTATACACAATTTCTATTCAGGTAATGGATTCACCAAAGCCACGGAAACTTTCAGGCGCTGCGATGCTCATTACTTATATCGAGGATACCCGTAACATGCTCGCTGGCCTTTCGCTGCCCAAAACCATACCAGTGGGCAACTCGGATGCTGGCAGCTACTTCAATACGGAAGTACTCAGCTCAGTTGATTACGGCGTAAGTCTGAATCCTCATTGGTTGACTGTTGATATTGAATATCAGTGTGGTTTACTAGTTAGCTAATGTGCACGCTTGGTTTGCGCAAGTGACAGCTGAGGCTGCCGCTGGATGGGTCACATCATTCTTCGAGGATACAAACGTGAAACCAGCTTCACAGTTGTCCAACCAGGTGCGCTTCTTGCATTCAAGTTCTTTCCAGAAGGGAATCAATTTTTCTTTACACATAGCCTAAAATGTATATTGCCGAGACTGGTTGGCCTACAGTAAGCTTGCATTTTCTCTATGCTGCTACGAGTTCGCAACAAATCCTTTCTTTTCAGAAATCATCGGACGCTGCTCACGAGTCTAATGGCGCGGGGACCGCTTCTGTTGCTGGCCTTCAGACCTTCCTAGACACCTTCGTATGTCAGGCAAACAATAACAACATCCCTTATTTCTTCTTCGAGGTAAGCGGAGTTTTTTTTCGGTCTAGTTAGGCTCTCAATTCCGGTCGCAGTTCTTTGATGAGAAATGGAAAGACATTGAGTTCGGGGGTGTTGAGGTTTGTCTCTTTCTCGTTCTTTTGTCTTCAACAAATAGTATCAATCCTTTTCATTAGGGATGGTGGGGCCTCTTCAATGCTGAGTAAGTCGACTCGCCAAAGCTTTTCCGCAGGAATGTTAATATGCTCGCCAGCCGAACTCTGAAAGACATTAAAATTCCTGACTGCGCTTCTCCGAGTCCTTAATCTTCCTACTTTTCTGATGCCCTCACCTGTACGCGACCTATGCTGTATGTAGTACGGGCCCCGGCTGTTTGCTCGCGGACCGCGCTGGTAATGCTATCCTATCCCTCACTAAAATATTTCTATCAGACACCAGTTTAGAATAGAATATATTACGTAATACACAGCTGTTCGTGAATTGGACACTTGCACAAGTTCTCTTCAGCATCAGGCCGCGCTTGCAACTCTTTGATATCGGACCTTTCTTTTTTACTCGGTTCTTGTCATGTTTGATCCTCTTAGTTCTACTGCTTCAATATTTGCGGATAACAGTGACGACACCCCTCCATGGCCCACGACACCTCACCCTCCCAATTCTCCCATACCTAATTTGAGGCGCGCTTCACCACTGTCAGTGCCACAAACGCCGGATAAGGGCCCAGCCCAAGGAATCTATGGCAGAGAACCACAAATCTACGGTCAACCCGAAGCAGGACTCATTTCTCCGAGAGAAACAGTCGGTTCGAACGGGACGAAGTACGAGAAGGCAGAACCATATCTTAGAGTAAGGATCACCGGGCTGGATAGGAACAGGCGGGATATTCTAGTGAAGTTTGACGCACAGGTGAGTTACGTGTAATAAGTTTGTGTCATTCGAAGCTCACAACCGGAAGACCAATCTCTCCAATTTCACGGGAACGACTTATCGAAATGTATCGCGCTCGTACCTTGAATTCCAACAATTCTACGAGACAATCATCCATAGCAATCCACAAACTATCATCCCTGCCCTACCTCTCGCCCAGACTTCGGCACCAACAGACGAAGAGGATGATCGTCTAGTCAAAATCATGTTACAGCGGTGGATCACCAGGGTCTGCGAAGATGCCATCTTGCTCTTCGATGAAGACCTCCGTTCGTTCATTGAAAACGACTTCGGATACCAACCGACACCCCGACCGCGGCGCAAGACTTCTTCTGGATTTTCACTAATACGCCGGAATGTGCCTGACGAGGACGAGGAACTTCAGCGGGCTCGTTTTGAACTCACAAAATTAGAGAGCCAATTTTTTGACACCGCGAAAGCAATCGATAAGCTTGCTCTTGGCAGAAAATGTATTTTGCATAGTTTCAGCCTTAAGTATCTGGCTAATGACTATTATTTGTAGCTCTTGCCACTGCACACATTGAGATGGGAAATAAGCTTGTCAATGTCGCGACAACTGAGGCCCATCCTCCGCTAGGAAACGCCTTAAGGAAGATAGGGCGCGCTTGGCATAGTCTCGCTGACCTGGGCCACGCACAAGCTATAAGTGAATGTGTTGTAATAGGTGACTCGTTGGGATATCAAGGCATGAATGCGCGCTCTGCAAAAGAGACACTACAGATGCGGACAGGTGTTTTAGAGGAATATCAGCAAGCAGTGAAGACTACAATCTCTAAGCGACGCCAAATTGAACGATTGAAGGCTAGCTCGAACATACGACCTGAGCGAGTAGATGATGCATTGGAAGACATGGAAGAGGTTAATTCACGTTGATTGATTTTCGTCTAACACTGATTTCGTCTTCCTAGGCAAACAAATACGAGCAGGTCTTAGCTAAAAGAGCAGAGGGAATTTCACAAAACTTGCACAAAGCTCTTGATACACATAATCGATACGCCAACGACGACATCACTACGGCACTGATTGAGCATGCTCGTTCTTCTATCATGTATGAACGACAGTTGTTACGCGAACTGGAGGCTTTGCGACTAGATGTCAGCAATGCGGCAAACAAGGTTGTTCCATCAACCAATGGTGTACCCAAGCCGACCGTTATTCCTAAACTCGAGGATTTCAATGACCGTCCTTATGCCCATCCGTCTAACAGCTTCCAACGTTCACCCAACCCACCTCACTCTGCGCAACCGGGTCCTGCTCCTGACCGTCCACCTTTACAAAGCTTCCCGTCTCAAGGACCTCTGTCCCAAGTTGCTATCCAAGATTCATCATCTTCGGCACAACCTCCGTATCAAAACCAAGATCATCAAGCAACTTTGTCGACTTCGACGCCGTCTTCACAACGACCGCCTTTCTCTCCTTCGACAAGACATTCTTCACTCAGGCCCCCTCTACCTCCACAAAGCCCTGGCGCTGGTCCTTCCTCACCAAACTTTCAGAAATTGCCTTACAGTAATGAACCTCCCTTGGGTGGCCGTTTCGTTGACGGGACAAAGTCAATGTTCATTCAACCCACCCAAGCACTCCATAGCCCTCCTCCGCCCCTTGCTTCTTCATCGACGCTCGACAGCCGCTCACATGCTGGTGATCCTCTGAATGTAGATCCTCTTATGCGGCCTGCTTCAGCATCACCTTTACCTGGCTCCTCTCGATCTATGAATGGACAGATATCTCCAAACAGCGTTGATCCTCTCGCTCATATCCAACCCCACCAGATGTCAGCTTCCGTCCGTGTCCTGCCAACGCGTTCCAGGTTGGACGCAAGGGAAGCAGCAAGCAAGCTTGCAAACATGTTTTAAATAATTGCACGTCTTTACGATTTTGATGCTTATGATGCGCCATGGAGACGTTTCATATCCTTCGATTTTAATGCAAAGGACAAATTCCTAGTGTTCAATCGGAATTCTTTCACTTGCAGCATGTAAATTTCAACCTAATTAATCGTCAGGCAGTTTAACGATCAACCTTGTACCACGAATGGCACAGGTGTCCTCTTCCTCGCATCTATCAGGTGAAATTTTTCCTGTCGTCCACGAACGAACTCCCATTTACCTGTCTCCGCCACCCAATAAGCATCTTCCTCTTGTCGGAATCTAAGCGTCTGGTTCATTTCCGGAATGAAATGATACGCGTGTAACTCAATGCTGTAGTAGGTATTTGGAAGGATGGATAGTTCACCCAGAACTGGGACTTCGGCTGGGAGATTAACGAAGCCTGTGGCCGTGGCCTGATTATAGCAGATTCTTCAGTTCCATTCGTAAGATATACACATACCAATAACGGCACCAGCATCGTGGCCCCAATCGCCTATGGGATGAGAATAGAAATGACCTTCTATGTCTTCAGACTTGATCTGATCCATGCATTTGCGCAGAATTTCGTTTCCAGTTAGTCCTGCTCGCAGATTTTCCAGCAACACGTCTTGCATTCGGTTGCTTTTCCTCAAGCCCTCTTTCAAACTATCGGGAGCGTCAGTTTCTGGGTTGGGTCCGTCTGTACGGAGAACATAAGCCATGTGCTGTGTATCTGTGTTCAGGCCCATGGCTGTTATCCCAAAGTCGATGTGTAGAAGGTCTCCTTCTTGTATGACACTGTTGGTGCCTTTCCAACCAGGAATTGTAGGGTCTTCGACAATCACGGAAATTCTGGGCTGGTTCCAGGTGGTCACATTGAGAGTCTGCATCTTTTCGCGGAACCACCATGCCAAGTCCTGTATAAGAATGACCGACAGTCAGGACATATGAATAAATCTGAATAGAGAGCATGGACATAACCTCTGTAGTTGTCTTGCCTGGTGCGACCACCTTGTGAGAGAAACCCTCTTCAATTAGCGCCCAAACAATTTCCTGCATTTTGCGATAATACCAAAGCTGGCTATCCACTCTTGTCGCGACATATTCTACCGCAAGCATTGGTTCATTCACTGTACGACTCATCCATTTCTCGCCGAGCTCTTCTTGGAGGACCTCAAGCTCTCCAACATGGAGACCAGCTCCGAATGCGATATCTCGGTCAGCATTGAGAGCGATTCGCTTAGGATCATAGTGCTCGAAAGCATTTCGTAGCTCAGGCCAGACACTGCCAGTGTTGTCAATCCAAATCATGGGGTTATGCTGGCCTTTCAGTGACGATGTATTGGTGTGAAACAGAACCACGGTCCTGCGATGGACATCGAAGTCCGTAGAATTCTTGATAGACCACCAAACAGGGTCTTCGGCATGCTCTCTCTGGCTCATCTGGATGATTGCTGTTCTATGAACCCTGGTCAGTAGAGTCGAATTCAGGACCTACCAACCATGCGTCGAGATTATATTTCTTCAAAAGTGAAGGTATCCTGGCGATTCGCTCGTTCTTCCAGGCATCCTGGATGCATGCCGTCTCACGTAGAGAGGGGAGTCTTTGGTATTCCGCAGGCTTAATTGGGTGAAGTTGCGCAATGACTAGACTGAACCAGATAGAAACTAGAACAATGTCCGTTTTCATCGTAGAGCTGGGCTGAAGAAAAGGACACGTCCATTTCTGTATTCGTTATTAGGCTCCATGGTGTGAAAATGCAGCCTTGGTTTATAATACGATTGAGATCAGAGAGTGAAGGTCTACGGTTGCGGGCCGCAAGAGGCCGCAACTCGGAGGCGTGACCGGCATCTTCCATTCGCGCGTGAATTTCAAGCACTCCGAGCAGAGCTCTATACCGTGACCGTC
The DNA here is from genome assembly GCA_017657315.1 of Termitomyces sp. K1Ag. Taxonomy (NCBI): domain Eukaryota; kingdom Fungi; phylum Basidiomycota; class Agaricomycetes; order Agaricales; family Lyophyllaceae; genus Termitomyces; species Termitomyces sp. K1Ag. The sequence continues at coordinate 14,570 of JAGGAR010016190.1, forward strand.
TGCTCTATAGCCATTTTGCGTGTTGCTCATACCCTCGATCATGACTGAAGGAAAGCCTTCCGAAACCTCTTCCTCAGAACCCTCTTCGTCAACGCAGTCTTCTCCACATGTATCTACGAACACCGAACCTACTCGGTCAGAGATCTCAACGACTCCTGTGCCAGACCGATCAGAATTGCTCTCTCGCGCTCGGGGGTTTCTCCAGTCTCCACAGATTATGTACCAGGATGTTGCGGCGAAAAGACAATTTCTTCTCGAGAAAGGCCT
>JAGGAR010016191.1:0-14803 GCA_017657315.1 Termitomyces sp. K1Ag
CAGTGCAGCTCCAACCCAAGCTCCAAAAAATCAGTCAGCAAGAAAAGCCTGTTGGCCAATCATGTGAAAGTCACATGTGTGGTCACATGACAGGCACATCACATCTAATAGTAGCAAAATGTCAAGAAAAATGAAAAAATACGTGTCCAGTGCTGACAGTGACTCATCACCGCCTCAGGCACTTTGGACCCCTCCTAGCCTTTCAGACCTCACCACACCCATCTCGTCCTCTTTGGACCCTTCCTAGCCACCTCAGCACTTCAGACCCCTCCTAACCACCTCCTCCGCACTTTTTGGACCTCACCACACCCATCTTGTCCTCTTCAGACCCCTAGGAGTGCACGCCATCTGTTTATGGCACACAGCCGTCAAGTCACAGTAAAAAAATGGTTATGGCAGCCATAAACCATGCCATACAAGAAGATCCAAAATCTTTGATGGTATGGCATGGCAGGTTTATGGCTGTAAATGGTGGTATACAGTGTATAGCTCATGTAAAATGTGTAATTAACAGCTACAATGACATATCTAACCTAGCACAAGCCAACTGAAGTCAATGCTTGACAATCATCAGAGTTCGGATGGTGTCCAGGTTCAGACTTGCACACCTGAGCGAAATAGTATCCCTCCCTCCAGAAAAGATACATTCAACAGCAATGGCAGAGCCTAAATTTAGGTAAGAAAGAATTAGAAATGGGCAATGCATTGAGTTGTTTCAATTACTGACCTGGAATTACTAAAATATCTCATGCAAGGTGGTATAAATTAGGATATTGGGCACACCTACCAAGCCACCACTGGAGAGGGCAGCAGTCATCAAATGGCTCAGGACTAAGTTTGAGATAGTTGTCGAGTTCATCAAGAACTTGTCGGCTCTTGTTCTTATAGTGTGCTTTAAAGTTGAATTTTGTGGAGGACACCTTACATGAGGGAACTTGAGGTGTTGTTAAAGGCACACATAATGAGCTTGATAGTGGTTCTGGAGTTTTCTCTTTGCATCTTCAAGATAGGTTGAGAGGTTGTAATCATTGGCATATTCCTCCTTCAAACCCTTGTACATGATACAAGGATCAAGTACTGAAAGAAAAGAGTTAGCTACTCCATGTCAATTGAGAGACAGATATTGAGCACTTACTGGTGGCCCATGTATAGAATGGGGACTGATCAAACTGGTAATAATACTCACTAAGCTTCTGATGTGCTGCCAAAAGCCCTGCTTTAAAATCTTTGGGTTGACATCTCCCGGTAACTCTGCAATGATTTTCTTGACATGATCTTGGAGTCCACAAAAAACAAGATGCATACTAGAAAGCATTGGTTCTTTAGTTCGTGACATATCAGTTGTTGCTGATTGAAACATCTCAAGCCAGCCCACAACTTGTCGAATAGCAGCCCATTCTTCCTCCAAAAGCTCCAGAGCATGCAAGTCCTTGTGAAGACTGACAAAATCATCAACAATGGACTGATAGTCCAGTGCACATCCTAGGCACCATTAGTGAATTGCCAAACAGAAAAATGAATAGTACTTACGCATCATCTGATGTGTGGATGACCACCATGTTTTGACATCAAGAATCAGCATCAAGGCATGCTGGGTCTTGCTGAAGCTGTCTTTGCACAGTTCCTCAGTCACCTGGTGAAGCCAGCTTTGCTTCCTCTGAGGGCTGGAATGAACAGCACGGACAATCTTTCAAAGCTGATAGGGTATTAATATCAGGATATCTTAAAGTAAGTATATGAGTATAAACAATTTACCTTATCAACTGTGGTGAAGATGTCATTTGACATTTCAGTGGGAGGCTGAAATGTTTGCTTATCTTGTTTGTCTTGATCATTGTGTGCAGCCACAGCATCCTCATCATTGTCACCAGTATCAAGAGGAGCTGTGACGGCATCTTGATAATTACCACTTTGTGATCTGGCTTTATTGGCTTCCGTACTTGAGAGGGCACCAATTGCTTCAAGAAGCTAATGAAGCAACTGTCAGTATATATGTTTTTGATGAGAGAATGGCCTACAAACCCAAATCGCTGCTAGATGGACAGTGTGTGGCATACACCGCAATTGTGCCCACAAGCCTTTGAATGATATTCCAACTGTATTAGCACAATGCTCAATGCCGTCAATGAGACTATCATTGTTTGAGGCATTGTTGAGCATCAAAGCAAGGATCTGGAGATGTATTAGTGTATAAGAAGACTGCAAAAATTATTTTTGTACTCGTTTTTCAATTCCATATGTCACAAGGGTGTCCCACACAGCTTCAGTCATATTTTCACCAGAATGTTCCCCTACAAGTTCACAGAAATCAATAAGAAGTTCTTCTAACAAGGAAAGTTAGTTACTGTATTATTACTGCTGTATGACGCTTACCGAGTTCGCCACTTTTGTTCACCATAGTGAGCAACAATAGCCATGAATGCAAACATGTTGCTCAATGTCCACACATCCAGAGATATTGAGATTTTGCAGCCTAATTCCTGTAATGATGTCTGTGCTATTGACATCTTTGACATCTTCTATGGTAAACCTCATACACAACCCACCACATCACGTGAGAAAAGCGCTACAAGTATTCCAATAATAACTCTCATCTCAGGAAATTTGAGATCAAACCGTTGCACAGTCTTGTTGTAAATGTATTTCCTAAGACTTCTGTGCAGGGGTTCCACAAAATTCTGAGAGGATGCCATGTTATAACATTATCTTAGTTTCATGTGACATGGTGGGTTGTGCATGAGGTATATCTTATCAATGTAGATACTGTAGGTACGAACTGAAAGAAAAAAGGAAGATTTCAGGCCCAAATCCATCAAATTACATGTACATATACTGTGCAGACATCAAGCATCCAAGAACAATAGAATAAGTAGCTGAAACTTGCCAGCTAATCAATTCTGGGCCTCTTTGAAGACTTGTTCTTGTTGGAAAGGTGTCTGATCGCCTTGAAGATGATTTTGATGAGATTGATGCAGCACTCCTGAGGATGTGAAAAGAGGGTTGATGGAGGGGTCAATGATTTGCCTGGAAGATCATCCAAGTTGACATTGTAGTTGGGCACAATGACTGGTTGAGGATACAATTTTGACCACATGGCATGTAGGTAAGGATGGAGTAGTTGAAATTCGGGCTGAACATAGGGTAGGATGTCCACATCCAGGAGGTAATGGAACTGACTGAGCTTCAAGGCAGCAGGGGTGCGGCACAATGTCAGTTTGAACCAAGCAGACACTCTGGGGCAGGAAGATTCCATAGACCCTTTAGTAACATGGGTGACCAGATAGATTAAAGTGTAGAACAATGATTCGAGGTCATAGGCAACTTGATGCTGCAATGAGCCCAGCAGCAAAGGAATGGCCATGTAAGGTGTGGTTCCCTAGATGCCAATTAGCCAAATTGCAACAAATAGAGAAAGGGGAAAAAATATTCTCACCATTTGACTACCTTGACCACTATGTCCTGGCTGCTTGTCCTGTGTCACAGAAGAGGTCACCTGAGTCAAAATGTTGTCTGATGTCTTGTTTCCTTCTGGTACATACTGTCCTGCAGGAGCAAATGGTTGTTTGATAGTAGGGTTGATGAAGGAGGCATAATCAAAGTCAATAAGGATTCCACATCTGCACTCCTTTTCTGAGAGAAATTTGAGCAGCTCAACCAGCTCAAGCTCATCAAGACCAACAAACTTGTAATTACTCTGCTCCACATGCAAGAGCCAGGAAAGCGGGGACTGAGGGCCCAATTCACAGGTGTATATCATGAGATTGGCATGCAATATATCATGATGCATCCGGTTGTGGTCTTCGAGATACATGATTGCTGTTTTAGAAAGTCAGCAAAATTCTCTACTTAGATAGGACTCACCTACCAAACATGTAGTCAAGGAACAAACCAAGGAGCTTGAGGCAATCTTGCACAGATGAGACAGGCTCACAGGTGGGGGTCTCAATGATCCATTGTTTTTCCCAAAAAAAACTTGCAGAAGGGTCAATTGAATTTCAAAGATAACTAGTCAATCTCTTTAGTTCTTCATATTCCATGATCATAGGGATCTGTAGCACTTGAGCGCTTTCAATCATTGCCGCCTCCATCATCGTCTGTACTTGCAGTATCCAAGGTTTCTTGATGATGACAATCATGTTGTCGGACAATCTTCTTGCTTTCCAAACCCACATGCCTCATCCAACTAGAGTTTGGGACCAAAAAACTTCTTCTAGCACCATGTACTTTTGATTGTCGCTTGTGATTGTGTCAATACTACACAAGAGGTTAGCCTGGAGCTCATCTTTGGTCAGCTCCTGCAGATACTGAGAATTGGGAGTAAAGACGTGGAAGCGTGGTACAGCTTCCAATATTAATTGGGGTGACATGGTGCCAGCTTCTGATTGGAATGACATGGTGCCAGCTTCCAATTGGGATGACACAGTGCCTATTTCAATTGGTCCAAGTTCATTATCAATTTCCCTGGATAATCTGCATGAGAACAGTAGGATTAGAGTGGCAGTATGAGAATGGATCATCCACGGTTTCATTGTGGGTGAGAGAGGAGGTATTTCCCAGGCCAGTTGCAAGGCTTTGGACATCCTCAAAATGGACATCTGTGTCCACAGTGTGAGTGGGGTGTTTGATGGGAACAGGGAGGAGAATGGGGATGGCGGGGGGAGTGGCATCAGCCTGCTCGACTTCAAGTTCGTGGGGGGCTGAGGAAGCAGTAAAATTAAAAGATCTATTGTCATTTGCATTCATGAGGGAGTTCATTCATGAGGGAGTTGTCCTGAGCTTGTCTTGACACTCTCTTGTAAAAGACCATCTTGAACAGGTGTGGCTTGAAATCAGGGGGGGGGGGAACATCATAGCATCCTGCTTGTCCTTTTTGGCAGCAATAAGTTCAAGATGAGACAAAGAGAGATGGCAAGGCAAACATACTGGAAGTGGGCAACCTTTACAGGTCATATCGGAATCAAGACCATACTTTGTATATGTTAATGTCAAGATAAAGGTAACAAACTCCAGGATGTGTTTTGAATAGCTCATAGGACTGAATGTTACTTGACCGGAGCAATCAAAGACATGAACATTGAAGTCAGTAGCATTCATAGTGATGGTGGCAGCACGATATATGTCACCCTGTGTGTAGAGCATCAAAAATGCTTTCGCAGCAGAAGTATTCTGCAACGTTGAAGTTTTGCCTTTGGTTGTGGTCAATTCACCAACTCCCTGAATCCATGGCCATGCAACCTGGCCAGCAAGGAGCATGAATCCATCCTGCACTGTTGCCAGAAGTAGGTCAGGTTTGGCTTGCCATGGGCCCACATGTAAGAGTCGGTCTGCCTTTCCACCAGTCCAATAATTTTGTGGTTGAATGATGGTGGAATCACATGAGTTTGAGCGCATGTAGTGAGAAAAGAGACAGACTATGTGATTGAGGTATTGGGCTGCATGGTGTTCACCCACAAGCATCCCCATCTTTGGGAGGACTGTGTCCACCATGAAAAACTGATAGTTCGTCCAAATGAATTGCTGTACCATAAAAGTACCAATGACAGGGGGGAAAAATTCCTGGTTGCAGAATTGGTCAATTGGGACATTGATGGAGTGTTTTTTGAGGTCAGTGTTGAGCTTAAAATAGAGGGCAGGCTGGGTCATCTTTGAGACGTCACTGGGCGCTCAAAAGGAGTTCATTCAGAAAAAACCACTGGGGGTAGATCCATAGGAGTGGTGGGGACAGTGGGGTAAGTGGAAGCAGTTGAGCCAGCTGAAGCAATGGACTGAACACCATGCGCATGGGCCACATTTTGAGCTGCAGTTGCCTCAGCCAAGGCTCTGGGTGTCCTAGTCTTTTGTTTCACCTTGGATTTCCTGTGAGCCATGGGTGCTGCGGGTGCAACTGACACGCTTGATTGAGCGTAATCTGGTACATTACAGAAATATAGTCAATATCAGATGAGGGATAAGATGATGGATAGGATCTGATCCAGTAGGGATAGGAGTCATGCCACTGTCACTATCAGATGACATGGACATATGAGAGGTTACCTGGGCAAGAGTATATGTTTGAAAGCGTGGATACATGGTGGTTGCAGCTGAAGTTTGAAAAGCACTCCAAGGTCCAATTTCCTGTCACATCCTGTCACAAGCAATTATCACACCAGCTCTTGGAGACTTGGCTTGTCACTGCTTCAGATATCTCTGATAAGAATATATCATTGGGTGGGACTATGGAATGCGAAGAGTGCTAAATAGAATATGGACAAATACAACATCTACGTGAGTTGGATCAGCAGCGAGCTTGCTTGGTTCCTAAGGAAATGGTCAAGAGCTTGGTAAAGTGGTTGAAACATGTGCTATGAAAATCTGGTACAATACCACAGATTTGCACATCTGGCAATGTACCATGCGAACTGAGTACTGGAGGAAGGATCGTTGGATTCTTCCAATTCACTGGCACCATACTGCCTCTCATTGGGTGCTTTGCTGTGTCATACCTCACTCATGGGTTCAAAAATGTACTGCAACTTAGCAATCAAGACACACCTTTATTTTGTCCTTCCAAGGATCTCACACTGCAAGACTATCAAACAGTAATAATTTGTGTGAGTGAGGTATGACACAGCTTTACTGACCCATGAGATACTATGTGACTTACATTGAGGAGAGGTGTTGCCACCTGGAGAAAGCGATGAGCCATAAGACGTTTCCATGTTGACTGGAGGTACATTATACAGATGGTTCTGAAGAGAGGTGCCAGGGTGTGATTCCACAACCATTGAGATGTGTTATGTTCTGCAGCTGTGACAAGGGCATATGCTACTGTATGGAACCAAGCCCTGTTGCATTCTGCACCTGCAATGAGGGGGTATGGTACCGGCATTATGAAGTTGGAAGAGAAACTGATGGTCCTGGTTCGGATTTAAGGTCAGACAACTTTGAAGTTGGAAGGATAAACATGAGGGCCATAGTCAGTGATAACTGTAATAAGATATTATGATCTACTTTGAAGCAACTTGTAAACCTTATCAATGAAAACAGTGGTGTACATATGTATTGGAACGTCCTGAATTGACTATGGTAGTGAATCATAAGCCATTAAGTGTTGTTACAATGTCCACCATATCCTTCAATACATTTTCACAGCAGCTCCAAGCCTCTCCAACTCTGTCTAATTCAAGGACGTGGGATTGAAATGCTTTGACTGCATCTCAAAGCATAACAAATGACTCAAGAGTCTTCTCAAACAAGTTGACAGTGTCTGCGTGGCCATTCTTCTCCATTGACTGAAGAAGCAGCTTCTTTAAGAACGCCAATGGCAATGGACCAATAATATCATTTAGTTTGGAGGCAAGGAATTGGACTTTCTGACAGTGGAAAACCAGTTGCTTGGTTTTGTCATAATCTCTGTCATAGTTAGATGTCTGTACTCAGGACACAATAAATTTGAAACATACTCTGAATCAAAGTTTGAGATGTGGGTTGTTCAACTTGTTCCTACTCTGGAACAATACACATGGGGAGTTGTGTGTGTATCAGGACAAAATACATACAAGACTTGGTAGAATTGTTTCTCACTGTGACAATGGACAAGAACATTAGATTTGTGTCTAGAGATTACAAGACAGTGTCGGGGGCACTAGTCCCCAGACCCAGATGAGAACAAGTGGATAAGCAGATGGCGCTCCATCAACTTGGGCAAAATCCTGGAAGCAGAATCTTTGAGTGAACCCAGAAGACGGATTGAGAACTTGGGTAAGCCAAAAGATGACACCAGACATACATATGGAGAAAGTGTTAGAGTAATGTTGGGTTGTTGCCTTAGGCCATATACATAGGCTCCAAGTAGTACTTGCCAGTGTAACTTAAATTGCTTTGAAGCCCAAAAAGGTTGCTATTTGGCTGGGCCACCTTGGCCAAACATCCTGCCAGATTATGTAACTCAGAACTTGAAGAGTCTCATAAAGAAGTGCAGGCTGTGACTGTGACTGCAAGTTCTGGGTTCATCCAAGCTTGTTCCCTTCTCAGAGTTCTGGGTTCACCCAAGCTCTTTCACTTCCGCTGAGTTCTGGGTTCACCCAAGCTCATTCACTTCCCCTCTGAGTTCTGGGTCCACCCAAACTCTTCCTCTCCTTCCCACACCTTTGTCGCATCTTCAAATTTTCTTCCTCCATTTGTACTTTGCCTTTCTTCAGGCTTAAGGTGTGCATAGGCCTGCTCAGAATTATCATTTGAGAGGTTATCATCTTCAGAGATTACCTTCTCCTGGAGACACAGCAGTGACCAGTCTTACCACAGCATGAGCAGAGATCCTATGGACAGAGAGTAAGTCCTGTAACTCTATGAAAATACCTCAGTACTCTTAGTGCAACTTCCAGAGTGGACAAAAGTTCTGGTGGCGCCTTTTTCCATGAAGGGACTATCTATTATTCCCCAAACTCCAGTCACCAAGTGTCTCTCCCACTGCAAGATACAAAAATTGGTACAGAAAACACTCTATTTCAAACCCAAGCCACTGATGGAGACAATTTTACTGAGCCCTATTGGTGGACAGAAACTTTTGGATGGCTCACATTTGTCCCACATAGACCTTTGTATGCCAGCCCTCTATTGGAATGGCTTGACAAAGTTCCAAGACACCTGCACCATTATGTTGAAAATGGATGAGACATGTTTTCTCTACCTCATGAAATACAAGAATCCTGGTGCAGATTGGATTTGTGGTTGTCAGCGGCAGCATCTGTCATAGCCAATGAATTGAGGATTTCAGTGGTTTGCCCCTTTTCACCCTGAACTGTTGGTTATAATGAAGGGTGCACTGGCCATGGAAATATGCTGTTTTTAATCTACAGATCTCGAGGATGGTTTAAAGTTTGGATGGGATTGCTGTCGCATCTCATTGCCAAAGCGAAATCAGCCAGTAAATCTGGAGCCAGCAAATTTGGTGCAGATAAATACTAGTATGGAGTACTTGCCAACCATGGATTCCAGGTCAATCTGCTAGACACGCTTCAAACTTCAGCGATCTGCACTTCTCTCCAAACACTGAGCATGCTGGTGTATTCCTCGATATTACTAGCCCTAACACAAAACAACCGCCTATACAATGGTTTTTGAAATACAACATTCCTGTTTGGTATCAATGAGGGGGGCTCAGGAAATTTCAATTCCATCCCTTGCTTATTTGGCCCCCCTTCCAAGCCAATTGCAGCATGTAGCACTAGCTTCAAGTAATCCTATACAAGAGGCGCATACTTTGGGAAAGCGGCCTGAATACAAACCTTTTTTTGCTGCTCACAAGGAGCATAATGCAAGGCGCCTTTTGTGTGCAAGTGCTGCCAAGTGACAGACCCATTTGAACAGAGAGCGCAAGCCACCTACAGTCAGCGCTCAAGTTTTCCAATGGGTTCATGATGAAGAGGACAAAAATGTCTGGCATTGCATTCAAGTGCGCAGGGCTGATAGAGAAGAGGCGCAGATATGCTACAATTCATTCTCAAACAAGTGGGATTGCTGCAAAGAATTTGGACCTGGCGACAACGATAACAATAGGGCTGAATTTGAGTAATTTTACAGTTTCCTGGATGAGCTGATTGGTTTTACTAGTCCACCTGAGCCATCACATGAGAACTCATTCCCAAGGGTTCTTACTTCCCCCACCACAGCTGGAGTGACTTCTCAACTTTGAATGCCTTGACATGCCTCATGCTCACCCCCTTCAGCAATCTGTCAAGCCACCAGAATCCACATTGCTACTATCACCTCAAAGTTGGTCGTCAGCCTCACCTCCACCCTGGACACCAGTATAGTATCTCTTGAACCCTCATTGCCAACATCATTAGAGCCCAAATCAGATGAGTCTTGCAAGATTGATGCCTTGCAGCAGGAAATTTTGGAGATCCTTGCCTTGCACTATGGCTTCATTGCACCTCTCCCTCTGTCTTCCTCAACATCCCTGTTGGCCAGCAAAGCAGATGGCAAAAGGCTCATTTGTTGGCTAGGTCTGTCATGGCCTCAGTGCCAACCTTACATCAGAAAAGTCCCATGTGCATCTCTGGCAAAGTCTTATCTGGAGGGAATTCTAGGGGGACAATGGCCCAAGGACAATAGCTGTGATTTCAGCGTTTTAAGCCGTTTCTTGCTGTCCATGTCTGAGCATTGTCAATACCTATGCATCATTGAGAATGTGGATGAGAAAACTCGATCTTTCTACATGTTTGACTTCAGTAGCAAATCCGAAATGCCATGGAAGTTGACAATGACTACTGCAGTGGATGCATTGATGGTATGTTGCCTTGATTCTCAGTTTTGCAAATCGGATATTGCCAAGTATCTCCTCCTGCATGGCATTCCATTTCAAACTTTTCTTCCATTAGAAAGAGCTATTAGAGTGCCCCGCTATATGATCCCTCCTTGTGTGCTACCAATGCAGCTGTCTAATTGGCAGTACAACCTCAAGGATTACAAGTCCTATGCGCAACATCAAGAAACCCTCTTGACTCAGCCTCAGGCTCACGCTGCACTCATGTGAGGTGGTATCGCCTGGAGATTGAGCACTCCAATTGTCAGCTTCTCATCTGTGCTTCAAGGTCCTACGGGTTTTTCATCAGTGCCAAATACAATGATTACTGTTTGTGACCCAAAAACAGATGAACTGTTCATAGACAACACTCTCACTGATGAGGAATATGACTTCATTTCTGGTGCCTACATCTGCCCAACTGGTAGGACTTTTTTTCCATTTGGCATCCCATCCTCACTTTTTTTAGATGTTCATAATCAATATGCCATCCACTCCTGGTTTCCCCTATTGAAGACCTTTGATGCTGGTGGGGAGAATTACAGCCACTGGAATGGGATCTGTGAGGATGGCTTCATGCAGCGATTAAGCAAAATCAATGGTGTCAATTGTGATCCAAGTTCTTCAGAACCCTTCATGTCAAAGGAATGGTGCAATCTCATGTGTGGTACAAAGGATATCCGCTGTGGAAAAGATGCTTTAGAGTCTTGGTCTTTGACTTTTATCCTACAACTTTTGGCAAAGCAACAATTGTCATAATTATATACAATGAATCCGAGGGCTAATCAAGTTACAATACAAAGATTTAGGGATAATGGAATGTTAGGTTTATCAGAATGTACAGCCAGCCTTGATGTGCCTGGCTTACAAATCTAGCATCTGTGGATCAACCCACATCAAGGAGGAGGGAGGTTAACACATACTACCGGACGGCAAAATTGGCGATAACACTGTCCTTCCACTTGGTCACTCCTCTGCAGAGGACAAAAATGTCTCCTCACCAATTTTGGATCAACCACAGTTGGATTTGATGATTGACAGGGAGGTGGATGTGGTTTCTGAAGAAGACATGGAACTGGAACTTCTTGTGTCTCCAGACAACAGTGATAATGGCGTGGTGTATGGTTGGCTGAGTTTTGTGGTTGTTGAGGAGGAACTCAAGGTTAGGGCACCTCCTGCCTGAGTTGGTCTGGCAGAGAATGCACTTGATGACTGGCTGCATGTAAGCTGTTCCATAGAATCGGCCATTCAGCAACATTGCCCAATCCTGTCAAAAGATATTGAGTTGCATGGGACGAAATCCAAACTTCTCTAGATCTAGCTTGAAAAAGATAATATTCAAGCCATGTCAGAAGCCAGGGAATCCTCTTATGAATCCACCTTGAAGGTATGTTGTGCCATACTTCTCCTGTCTCTTCTTTCATTGTTGTGCATCCCAGGTGGAGGGAAATTGCATGGAGGAGGAAATTTTCATCTTCATAAGCTACTTGGAAGTATGTCCTTAATGTTGTGGAAACCTCAGGACCAAATCGCATCGGTCAAAGTATGTGACTGACCTTTCACAGATGCAAACACCTATCTCACTGTTTGAATAGGAGCTCACTGCTTTTATATGTTCAACATCTGACATATGCAGCCCTTTATCTATGTTGTCACTCTCACCTAATCTAATACTTCCAGAGGGAGATCCTTGAGCTTTGTAATAGAATGCAGAGGGTATGCACAGCTCTTCACCAATATGTCCGAATTTATCTAATCTAACTCCTTTAACAGGAGATTGACTTGTACCAGAAAAGAGCTCAAGCATATCCGGGCACTGAATGAACATCTGAGGCAGGCTGAATGTGCAATACCTGTTCATTTTTAGCCATCTTTGTGCCATTTTTTTTCTCAAACTTTAGATCCAGGTATTCTGCCAAGTACAAGCCAGCCAGAACAATGGTGCCATTGTAATAAACTTCAGTTTGCTCATTGTCATGAGCAATACCTGTTCTTTTACCTTTCATTGACATATTCATGAGGTCAACAGATGTTAATCTGCACATTCATCTATGTCATCTTTTTCCTAACCCAAAACTGACCCTTCTTTGATGATGCTGCAATTGGAGATGGTTCTTAGCACTTTATCATTTTAAATTCAATTTCAATTTAGACATCTGTTTGTATCACCCTGCCAAAGACCTCTGATTGTGGTTTCATCCAGTGCTGAAGCTTCCTCGTTTAGGCGATGTAACAGTTTTTTTTTTGTTCTCAAGTGACTCACTCATTGCCTACTTAATGCATGACTTGCACAGAAAAAATGTATCTGATTGCCACAACCATCCCAGTCAAAGATTGGTTCTGAATATCTGAAATGCAAGATCTCACAGTTGGGTGTCAAAACAGTGATGACCTGAACTTTGTCATCATGCCAATCGTGAATTGTTAGGCTGCATACCACAGAGAGGGATGATAAGAACACTTAAGAGATGATATGAATAAATAGATTTGCTACTGCTCACAAAGCAAACACTGCTCATCATGATGGAAGACGATGACACACCTTCTCAGATCCACATGGTCTTATCATGGCTACATATAGCTCAAGTCAGTGACACTTTTTCACTCCATTTCATGGCGTTCAATAACCCACTCCCTTGCATTGCCATGATCTTTGGATCAATAACCCCTTTATGACTTGTGCCTGTACAAGTAAAATAGACTCGTTCATGTCCTACACAGAATAAATACGTTGTCAATCAGACCCACTCAGGGATGATCCACCCACCTTTACCATGAAACAGTCTCCCTGCAGGCCCCAGTACGTGGCGTGCTGGAAGGACCAGTCTTTGAGCATTCTATTCCACCCACATCAGCAGCTGCACAGTCCATGCACAGGAAGAAGGCAAGTTGTTACAATGCTTGCAATAGACTCTTGTTTGATTGTGGTGGGCTGTTGCCGGTGGTGGTGGTTGTGTTGTTGCTGTGCATGAGCGGGGTATAAGTCATCTCTCAAACTGCACATGTGATGGAACCAGCCTACCTGCGTATGCCGGTGTGCATTGTGGTGAGGAAAGGACTGGCATGGAAGAAGCTGGGTGGGCAATGGAAGCTGGGGAGATGGAAAAAGCTGGTGTTGATGGTGCTGTTGATTGGTCACAGCAGCCAGCATTGTCACGTGCTGGTGATTCTCAGGAGATGGAGAAAGCTGGTGTTGATGGTGTCATTGTTTAGTTGCAGCAGCCGGTGTTGTCATGTGCTGGTGATGTCTTGAATATCCTCCAGCAATGGGTAGCAGCTGGTCCAATGTCAGAGACTGTGTACAACAATGCCCTGGGGAAATGATCGAGGTCAATGGTGGAGATGAAGCCCTCAGTTTCATAGCTGAAAGGTACAAGAGGCCACAAGGAAGGATAATTGGTGGGATCAAAAAGACATCCAGTCAATGCCTGTTGAAAAGTTAACAGAATCTGTAAAACATTGCTACACTCATCCGCAAGCCTTTGGATCCTTTGACATAGATTTTCCTGCCTTTCCTCTGCCTGATATTCTTTTCCATCTCTACAATCTGTGTGCATGGTCACCACGGTTCAATCATCTTCAGGTCCTTTTCTATCCCTGCTTGCTTGATCAATTCCCTCATGTAGTCGACCTCACCAGTTCCATTCATCCACTTCATCAACCTGCTGGGCAGTTGAGACAATTGTTGGATGATTGGAGCACATTCCAGCATAATATTGATGGAAGAAAATCAAGGATGGTTGACCCCCACAATTCAACACCATTCAGGGCTTGCATTCCATGGAAACTGGTGACAGCCTTGTCATTTGGTGGGCATGGCCACTGGTAGTGCCAGCGTATACTATTCAGGAATCCACAATTGTTGCTAGTGGTTTCTTCTGCTTTAGTAAGCATTCTGTTGCCAAACATGTTTTGTCTTGTACTTCATTCCACCAACTGGTTGATACAACAATTCAATTCTGTTACCATGTCCCTGGTCAGTTGTGAGTTCTAGAATGCACTCATTTGTAGAAAAACTCATATATTTTGCAGCAAACTTCAAAACAACTATTTTCATTGCAAAGATCTATGCAAGGATGGCCATGGACACCAGAGGGGGCAATTTAGAGGTTGCTACAAATGGGAAACTCATAGTACGCCTGCCTTCAATTGCCACCATTGAGATAAGGGCAAGCTTGGACATGAGGAGAAGGTTTAACAGCAGAGTCGAATTAAAGACAGACGTCAACGTCGGTGTTGTGCCCTGGGGTTCTACCAGTCCATACATTCTTCTTCCTTTGCCTGAACACTCACAGCTCACCTTCAGGTAGTATCATGAATCTTTTGATAAGATTTTGCTGGTTTTATTTGTGAACAGGCTCCAGTTCCGGTACATTAACAAGTATCAAGTTGCCCACAGGACTAAGCTAATTTTGCCAGCAAAAAACTTGGCGCATCCTCTTGTCATTTTTCTGGTTTCTGCCAAATATTGAATATCTGTTTCGATTTTTCTTGGCAGGACTAAGCTAATTGTGCCAG
>JAGGAR010016192.1:0-14756 GCA_017657315.1 Termitomyces sp. K1Ag
ATCGACTTGACCAACTCTGTGTGGTCCTCTACGGGAATCACCGATGGCCATCAACTCCGAGAATGCCGACTCCGGCCAGCTCTGTTTCACTTTTTCTGCAACAGTTGTTGCGTCTAGATTGAAATCCCCTAATGTAGAATGAATTGGTGACTGGCTGACTGTCAGATAGAGACTGAGATGTATCCACTGTTCCATCAGTTAAAATCTTTGTTCTTGTTTAGACAGATCGAGGGATTGAGATAAACAGCTCGCCAAAAATCGGGAAGACACAAAGAAATTGAAAAGAAAAGATCTCGATACGCATCTGACCGGTCGATCCACTATGTAGATGATTATATTGATATCTACCTAAGCCAACATTGAATAGCTCACATTCAAGTTGGTAGGATGCACTAGACCACTAGTACTCACCAGATAAACTTCAAGTATCGTAAGTCAGGAATGGTGGGTGGAGTGCATGATCGTCGTTTGAATTTTCAACTCATCATGGATACGGGCTGCTCGGTCAGCCCTTGTGCTGATATGATTGACACTCCGAGTCTGACGGTATCCACCTCTATGGCCGCGCTTGAATTGCAACCAATCAATGATTAAAAATGAGTAATCTATCAATAGAAAGTTTCGGGTTGTGGACAAACCTCGTGAAGGAAGGTGCATGATCTTCATCAGTACGAAGTAATAACCAAATAAAATGAATGCAGGGACGTATATGTAAGATTATCATTCCCAAAGATGATGCCAGAGTAGACAAAAAAACTTAGCAGTGCATGTCGCGGGTAACGAAGAATCGGACCTATAAGTAATGCACGATGGATATTTAGCTTGTCAACCTTCAGAATGATCAGCCATTGCGTGAGAGAAAACACTATGTACCGTCGTATAGTCTAGTTGGTCCGGATATACCCTTCCATTGATGGTTCCCTAAGTCAAATCTCCATATGTCCCGTGCACTTCACCACCCGGGCTTGCCAGAGACAACGCCAATGACATACATCTGTGAGCCAAGTCATACCAAGAAGGCGATGGGTCCTTCAAGTTCTGTAGGAGCAATGCATCCAAAGAGGCATGGGACCACCATCAGTCTTGTGTAGAAAATGCGATTGAATGCTTCTAATAGCCACAATGCAGAAAGAACTTATAATTACAAGACGGTCATTCGAGCTTCTGCGGGCTGAACCTCCGAGTCTGATCTGCATCAATGCCCCCAATCCTGTGACCCTCGAATAAGGCCAGGGAGCATTATGAGTAGCTGATGGAAAATACTTGTTGGTGAATGGAACAGCAAAGACATGTATGCGTTCAGACTCGTCTTTATTTACAGGGTCTCTGTGCAAGAGGCGTGAGGGGAGGGAAGTGTCTTTGGAGACCAGTGTGCTGAGTAAGTTAACCAAGGTTTATCTTGGGTTCAGCCTTTACATCCCGTTGCTAATGCTCGCGAAATGCTCGTGTTCATCGTTTAGAATCTGAACTATTTCACTGTTACTGTGACAGCCATCTGATCACCACTTTTGTTGCGAGGATGTGTTATACAACGGACTCCGAGGATGCTCCAAGTACAAACCGGTTCGTTCATACTCGACTACGAGTCAAAGGAACAATGTACTGTTCCAATTCCGACTAACCGGTTTGCATCAGTCCCAAAAATATATTGACTAGAAAGCAGTTTATCCTGAATTCCCCTAGCGATGCAAAGGACCGTGAGAAACTGTGGATTCGGAATGTCCCTTGTTTCAGCAGTGTGATGAATCATGACTCAGAAACCTTTGTTGGGATGTATCAGGTTCTTTTGACATAGCTGCCAAGGTGTCTATCTCCCTGCTTCTGCGAAGCTTTGTGGTGCACAATGGCTGAACAGCGTGATGCTAAAGCTCTCGATGTTTTTACAACAATCGGTGCCGTCGAGATTGGAGTCGTGGTCTCCATTTTCCTGTTTGGAGTAGTGACTATCCAGACATTCACATACTACAGGTGAGTCGTTGACCTTGTCTTACAATCAACTTGGTGACTCAGCCATACAGCAGGAAGTTTCCTGATGACAGATGGGTTCTGAGAGCCTTTGTGAGTTTTCCGAGTTCTCGATACTTTTCTGGAATGAAAATCTAAAGACCAAAGCTGACAGGCTGGTGCAATATGGTGAGGACAAGGGCCAAGGTAATTCGAACGTAACACTTAGGATCCCTTGGACAGGGTCTTGGAACTTTTTCATGCAATTGCAACAACCCATATGATTTACTATGTGAGTTGAAGTATCGTCCAGTACCCAGTCCTCCTTCTGATTCTGATCTTACAGTCCTCGATCATGACATATGGAAACCCAGAGGGGATGCTTGAACTTACAACGACGGGTGATATAGCTCTGTTTGTGACTGGCATCATTAGCCCGGCGGTCCAGGTAACTGTTGCTCGACATTTCAGAGCCTCAAAACTGTATCTCTACCCATGCAGGCATTCTATGCACATCGTATCCACATCCTGTCTTCCAAATGGCTTATTCCATTTCTTGCGTGGCTGTTGTGCCTCCTTCGATGCGTCAGTCTCCTGGCTCTGGCAGTTGCTTGCCATGGTACACTCAACCTTGTGGCTACCGGGCACAAGTGGAAATGGCTGGTCATAACAACATTCACCATCTCTACAGTAACTGACGTGTTGATCACGGTATCCTTGTGTTATTACTTGTGGTTGCATCGTGATACGACCCTCGCAAGGTACATGAATAACCTTGTATCAACATTCCTGCGCTTCCAGCACTGAGTTGCCATGCCTAGGACGAAGACAATCATTGATAAACTCATTTTATGGACTATCCGTAAGTGAAGAGAAATGTGTGAACATAGGAAGATCTGACTTGTCATTTCCCCTAAACATGAAGAGACGGGATTGGTAACAAGGTATAAGAAACATTGAACATTTTTCCATTGCATGCAATACCCTTGCTAATGATAAATTAGCTGTGGGACAACAACCCAGCTGATCCTGGTGAGGACTTCTCACATGCTTCCACTAAGTAGTGTTAATCAGTTTTCAAAAGTTTCTTGTGTTTGAAAACTTTGCTTGGGTGTCAGTCTTCCTGATAATATCTCGATGTATGTTTGTCTCTCTGAACAACCTTTGCTACAGACATCTGACTATCTGAAAAGTGTTTTCCAACTCGCTTATGGCATCGTACGTATTTTCCGTACGTATTTATTATCATCTACTTCATTGCTGCAACAATAGCCTCAATGCTCGAGTGAATTTGCATAGTCTCAATGAGGCAGGTGATCTGAAGGCCAATTCAAACTTGAACTTTGGTTTGCAGTCAACAGTGCGTGTACATTTGTCTCAGAATAGAGGCATTGTCTTATGTCTTGCTTTCTAACTAGCATCCATCTGAGATGAATGTCACTATGACAAGCATTACAGAGCAGTACAACACCAATGTTGTGCTATCCGAACTCCATGGGGTCAATTCTGGGTTGACAGAGTTCAACAACCCTATTCAACAAAGTGAGGATGTCTGATGAAAGTTGTTGAGGTTCACCTTCCCATTTGGTATTGTGTATGCCAAAATTTCTATTTTACTTTCAGTTGCCTTGTCTATCTATGTTCGTACTGCATCATATGCATATTGTTTTACCTGAATTTCACTCTGATCTACAACAATAGTTGTGGACCTTCCATTGCTCTACATGTATTGGATTCTTCACATAGCATAGATGTTAAAAGTGGACAGCAGGATAAATTCTGAGTTCTGACATAATCTGCCACTGGTTGCCTGAGTATTGATTCTTGCTTGATGAACCAGAGAGGAAAGTAGAGCTGGTATCAAAGCCTGCAGTGTTCTGAAATGATTCCTGGATATTTAGCCAATCATAAATGAGTTGTTAAAAGCTGAAGAGCTGTCTGTAGGACATGTTTTTGAGGTCTACAGAGTTTATGAAGTAGCTGAGGTTTTACTACCCAGTTTGGCACAAAACCTGTCCTCAATTTTTGTTGCCATGTGACTGGCAACTATTTGACTGGCTATTTTGATGGTTGTCTGGCTACTATGACTTGCTTGATCCTTGATTTTTGTGGCCTTGTTCTCATAGGGTGGACCTGTTGCTCCAGCAGCTGCTTGCATAATCAGCCTATGTTTAGATAGTAACATTGTTTATTGCAATTGTATCAGTACTGCATATCTATTGCATTGCAGTGTCACTTTGACATGCTGGCATCAGTTAGTGTTTCCGCACTGATGAAATGTGACTGTGGTCAGCCTCTGCATACTGATGATAACTAGTTGGCAAGCCACCTGGATACTAGCATACATCCAATCATAACCTAGTCAGCCTAACACGTTGTATCCTCCCACTATGCATTCCGTGAGATTTTGTATGCACTCAAGAGACCGGCACTTTATACCTTACCACAAATCTAGCACAATGGCCCACTTGAGATTCTCTCTCTGTTGTCCATTTCAGATCTCAGCAGAGGACCAGTGTAGGATAGATGCCGTTGTCATGAATGCTTGGGCGGAATCAACATTGTCACGTTACAACGCTGCGGTCAGAGACTTTCTATCCTTCTGTATGAAGAAACACATTCCTTTGTCCAATGCACTACCTGCTTCTGAAGACATGCTCTGTTTTTATGCTGCTTCTATGGCAGGAAAAAAGGCTGGGCAAACAGCGGGTAACAAGATTTCAGGCATATGTGCCTGGCATATTCAGAATGATCTTCCTTGGCCAGCCTCTCTCCATCTCAAATATACTCTGAAGGGCACTGAACAGCTTTGACACCTCCTGCATACCTTGTTGGAACAATTTTGGGTACCCAAACATGTCAGGTTCTCATACTTTGCACTTGCCAAGGACAAAGATGGGAGGTGTGAAGGGAGAAACGGTGATCATCACACGCCAACGTGCTCTATTTGACCCTATCATGGCCTTAGAGAATCTTTCACGTGTCAACAAAGTTAGCATCCTATCTAGACCCTTCTGGATGTTGAGGGGGACTTGTGACTCACAGACTGATTAAAATCCTGACCCCAATACTTATCTCATCAAATCACCCTGTCATCAGTGGTCATTGTTTCTGAATTGGCAGAACAACCACTTTGTTGTTGTTAGGAGTGCCCCCTGATATCGTGAAGCTGCTGGGATGCTGGAGCTCAAATGCTTTCCTTCATTACTGGAGATCCTTGGAGGTCATAGCACCCATGTATGTGGAGCTGCTGAACCCAACAATGTCTCATCTTTGGCATAGGTAGCCTGCTGGTCTGGGGGTCTCATTGTCACATCTCTTCCTCTTATCTTTGCATCGCTCGCCTCAGGCTATGGTTGGAGCTATTGTTTATGCCTTGGCTCAGATGACCCCCAGCTTGCTCATGCCTCAGGGCACTGATAAGCTCACGCCCATGTAGAAGACATTGTGTGTACATAGTCTGGTTGGATAAACTTTGTTTCTTCAGGTCACATCCATAACAATGCAAAATGGCGTCCTTCAGAAGGGAGGCATGGAATGAATGAGGGACGTATCTTGACATATGACAAATAGTGTGACCTGAATGGCTCAGCATTAGACAGTCATCACCACGTGCCTGAGATAACATGTTATTCCTCCCTCTTTGCCGTTTTTTGCTCACCCACCCACCTCACCCTTTCATCTTCATAACAGCATATGAAATTACTCATATTCACCTACCTTCTACATACACATTCTGTCCCATCTGAACTGGGGCTATTGTTTATGCCTCAACTCAGATGACCCCCAGCTTGCTCATGCCCATGTAGAAGACATCGTGTGTACATAGTCTGGTTGGATAAACTTTGTTTCTTCCGGTCACATCCGTAACAACACAAAATGTCAATTTTTGAAGACAACCCACTCACTTATGTAAACAGGTCACATGATTTGTCAACTTGCTGGAATGTTCATCCAGATGGATGCTTATATAAACAGATCACATGAGTTATCATTTTTTGAAGACAACTAACAATGATGCTCAACTTGCTATAAGCACTCATTTAGATCTTAAACAGGTGCATCTTTTTGTCATGGCTTAAGTTCTGAAGACACTTGTGATTTCATGCTATACAGATTGTATAGTATGTGTTATAACATCTGACAGTCCATACATTCAATGTGGAAGCTAAGAAGCAATGTAACAAGGCCCAGTTAAATGAAACTAGCAAACAGTCACATGTCTTCAAATTTTGAAGACATTTTCCCACACATAGTCCACCAGAATGAAAAACCTCGATCTATTCTAGATCTCAGAACTTGGCCTGTAGCACAGTGTAAGCCTGGCTTACAGCTTCCCTATAAGCTACATATATAGTGCACTGCAGCTGAACAGGTATCTGTTCAGTTATTCTGCCTTTTGGCTGTAAGCTTCTGTAGGAACACACAGGACAGCTTACATCAACTGAACAGATACGGCTGAGAGTTCAATCCCAGCCCATTGCAAAACTGTAACCATACTGCACTGCACCAGCCATGGTACTATGGGGATTGAATGGGGCTCAATTGCAAGGGGTAAAACCCTTGGGGTAGTAATGTGTGTGCCCTGCACCTCTGGGAACCCACAGGCAACTCCAGGAACATGGAATTATTGGCTGTAGGGTCCTGTAGGCACACACAGGACAGCTTACACACAGGACCAATAGAAATGGTGAAGAAATGATGTTGAGCAACCTTTTTCCTGCCATTACTTGATGCATATGCCATAGTATCATAGCAGAATGTGTTACAGAAAGGGCACCATTCAAGGGCAATCCATGGATTGGTGTATGCCATGCAAGAGTTGAGACACATGTCATGCACAATGGGAAGAACACTGGTGACCTTTGCAATGGCTTTTTTGACTCCTTCACATGAGAGTAAATCATCCTCTGGGTGCACTTCCATGACATCCAGGCATACATCCTTGTATACTTGATTTGCAGCAAGGGTAGTTGAGATAAAGAGCTTCAAGGATAAGAACATGTTTTTGTCATCAATCTTGCCATGGTTCATGTGGAGGATCCCGTAGGAGATGGAGTTGCTCTGCATTGAGATCTCCATTGTTGAGACTTGCATTTGCAAGAGCTTCCTTAAATTTGAGTGCAGTTTTGAGATCAGGAATGAGTGGAATGAAATTATCATAAATCAATTGCTCAGATACACACTCATGTACAGAAACTGGCTGTGTCTGTGGATCTTCCATATCTGGATTACCATACACCTCTATATAGAGTCAGAAGATGTAATAAATTGAATACTTGCAGTCAGAGACATATCATGTATTCGAAGAGGTGGTGCCATCATTCCAATGTCCACCAGGGTCTTGCACATTCCATCACCATCCTCCTCATGTGCCCCTTGATAGAGCTCCTCTCCTTCAGCTTCAGGCTCCATGGGTTCTGTTTCATTGCCATTGCCAAGCCACAGAGGTGGGTTGCCCATGTTGACATCAGGAATCATAGGTGTAGTTGGGCCAGGCTGGGCAGGGGGGTTTACTAGAGGTGGTAGAAGTTCTGGTAATGTTTGTATGACTCCTGGAAGTGGTGGTGACAGCTGAGACAGAGGCAAGATTGGCAAGCTAAGCTTAAGTTGTGCTTTTCTGTGGTTGTAATATGTGGCTCTCAAGACCTCTCTATTGGAACTGTGACAATATGCCTTGCAATCACAGTGGTACTGAGTCATAGTGAAAGAGGAGATGCCTGTGGCACAGTGAATTGAATGTGGAGGGACAAGACTTTTGAAATTAGATATCTATTGAGGTCATGCTTATTTAACTCAGAATGAACAAGTGACCATGACAGAAAGATGAAACTGAGGATGAGGATAAGATTGATAAGATTGGGTGCGTTAATCTGTGAAAACACTGGATAAAACAAGAATAACACAAGATTAAGGAGACAACATCAGAAATAAGCAGATTTGAACAGCTCGCATCGGATGGATCCAATATGAGCCACTACCAGCTGACACAAACACCTGGCTTTTTCACTGGGAATCAGGATTTGGAATCAGGTTCCCACAGTCAGCAAGAAGCAATTATGAGGATGTTTACGAGGATGTTAAGACAAGTCTTTACCCTGGAAACCTTGTCAAATCCTTTGTACATGTTTGCAATTGCATTTTCTCCACCCCCCATTGGTTAGATGCGCTTATTATTCCCATCTTCAGTACTTATCCTGTGTAAGGGGGTTAGCAACCTTGTCAAATCACTGATATCCTGTGTAAGGGAGTTAGCAAGCTCGTCAAATCTGTGTGATCAAACCCTATAAAAAAATAAATATTAAAAACCGGACCTCATAATGAAATTTCACTCTTTTATTTGCTGTAAGGAAAATGGCTGTTATCATTGGATGTGTTGGATTTGAATTTGTTGGACACGACTTTTAATCTCAGTATATAATGATTCATGTGCCTGGCTGCAAATGCATGGGGATGTCTGTCATGTCTCTAGCTGTCTTGTTCAATCGGCCATTCACCAACTCAATTGTCACCACCTTCTTCCTCACGTTCTCCATCATCAGATCCTCACGATCATATGCCAGACACCTCTTTATCAATGTGCAAGCAGGGACCTTCGACCTTGCCCCAACCAGTGCTTTGAGTTCCTTCAGGTCAGTGTCCTGTTTATCACCATGTGTATCAGTATGTTGGTTCTTCCTAAAGTAGCCTCACCATCGTCAGAGAACCGTCTAATTTCATTACATGTCAGAGAATGGGGAAGAAATGGCAATAAGTGTCATTTGGCTTCTTGGACGGAATCACCATCAACATGAGCTGGATTTCAACAATATCTCCCAGGGAGAATGTATCAGGGTTGCAGGACTCATATCTGGTGTGTGGTTTATCTTAACATACATGTAAGCATGGTATAGTACTCACCCAGCAACAGAACTGTCCTCCTCCATCACCATCATCTGGAACATCACAAAGTTCTCCTCCGCAAAGATGGACAAAGTGGCCTCTGCTATCTCACTCAGCGTTCCCTCCCAATTGATGGCCTCTGGCATGTCCATGGGCACACATAGCGCCATATCACTTCTGGTGGTTAGCAGATGGTTTCTGCACTGTATTTCGCAAACGCCATGAGAATAGCATGAGGTCCAAGGGGATAAAGAGATAGCCATAGATGACTGGTTCATGAATGCGTGCAGTTCCATTATCTTATTGATTTGTTGGTTGAAAAGCTTGCTCCCTAGTCCCGCTATACCACACCTTTGGTATGTATTGTAGATGTCTTTGCTGTCGTAGTGCCCTGCTCTGGTGAAAACTTCAGGATGTGATACAATGTCGCAATTGGATATGAACATGACAGGTGGTAACGCCACTGATGTTAATACTCCTTGCATCCTGAACACCACCTCTTCGTCTCTATCGATATGAAAGAGTCTGATGAAAACTGGGCTGGCCTCTTGGTGGACACGAATATGCCTGCTCTGCGGAGTCAATCAGCACCTGGATTGCTCAATCTTCATTTACTCACGTTTGCGTCAACCAGAGCCATGCTGTGAGCAGAAGACACATTGCGCCTCATCTCTATCCACGATTTGACTGCAGAACTACCACCCAAGAAATTATATGTGCTTTTTTTGAGACCCTGTTTGAAAGGAAGCATTCTCAAGGACATTGATGTTGAAAAGTCTTGAGCCAATATGCTGCTTTCACTTGCATTGGATTGATGTTCTGGCCTGATGGCTATGTTGGATACCGGTGACTGAAAACTTAATGTGCACAACCTTTAGCCAGCACATGGGTATCTGAACACGACCTTTTTCGAATGACCATCTGTTTAACAGGTTTCGTGATCAAAATCAGACCAGTCTTGGCTCTCGCCATCCCATCTGCTTGTCAATCATCCAATGAGTTCCTTAAGCACTGCTTACTTTGTGGTTAGCGTCTACCCCCTCCCTCCTTGCCATATTAATGCTTCTTCATCACTATTGACTCTTATCTCTTGTGGCATCCCTATCTGTATTTGGAATGAAATCAAATCTGCAGACCCTTGACAACCCCATTTGGTATCTGACTCGAGAATGCCTAAACCTCACCAGTAGCTCCATGCAACACATGGGCACTTTCACCTAGTCTGCCGACCTTGGTTTTGACCCCTCCTGTTGTTATTCCCTGCTGCTGTCAGGCCATCACTGATGTCTCGGAATGTCAATGTGAGTCATCCCCCTTCTCTCAGCCTATCCCCCATTGCCTAAGTAGCCACTTGACTTACAGTGTTTATCTCAAGGACATTGCCTTTCAGGACAACTCCTATGCGGCCCCTGAACAGTGTGGGGTTTCACACCCACAACATCAGGATCTGCTGCTTATCGACGACTACCAGTGTCTCCCCAGTCTAGTGTATGTGAAGACTTCCACATTGTCTTGTTCACAGCACTCGAGTTCCTCCAGCCAAGGCAAAATATTGAGTCTGCCTGGACAGCCTCCTACCAAATTCTTCCATGCCAGTCTCTGGTACAGCATATGTCCTGGTATAGACCTTAGGTAGATATCTGTACCTTCTCTTTGGCTGGCTTGTAGTCTGACCTTCCTTAGGCTGTTGCTTAGCACCATCTGCTTCAATTATCAGGACAATACTCGGTTTATCAATCTCACACAAACACACCCTTCTAAACTTTCTGCTCAGTCTTTTCCTCCTTCCCAGATTTTCTCATCTTCCTTGGAACGTTTATTGCTCATTGGAGATCAGCCTGCTACAGCCCTCACCACTATTTATGTCACTCACTCCAGTATTGTTCATTCTGCAGTCAAAAAGAAGTTTCTCAGTGGTTATCTCCATTCTCAGGAATACCAGCATATGGCTGGGTGTCTTGTGATGACATTCAAAGCTAGGAGACTGTCAATGAACCTGTACCACTCCACATTCCTGTTCACCACGGTATCCCACTGTACATTGCGTGTGTGATCATATGTAAGACGTACACTCATGGTGCACATTGTTCTTTAGCTCCAGTCAACTCTAGTATGATGTTCTCTAGATTTTACACCAGAAACTCTGAAACTGGTGTGTTCTTCTTCATGGCATCAATTTATCTGCCTAACATGTCCAGTACCTGCTTTTGATGCCAGTCCTTTCCAACGTTGCCTTGGATGAACATTCTGTGTAAAGGACCTTCTCCAGTTTCTTACAGTTCAAGATACTCAAGACCTCGGTGTCTCTATGTGCGAGTTTGGGTTGCTCCGTGTGTGCATGGAGATTGAGGGAACCTGCACTGTAGTCGGCCACAGTGTCAATCTCCATCCATGACTTTCAAACAATAGAAACCCTCACGAGTTGTGGTACAACATTGTCTGGGTCATAGTCTTAGCCTGGCCATCATAGTTGTCATTGTGCATGTGTGACCTTGCTTTATCAAGGCCAGTAGTCACGTGTTATGGATTGGTGTTCTTACTTCTTATGCTAGCATACACATGTCTATCCCTACTCATGCTTGTATTGTATACAGTTGTGTAGACCTCCAACACCCCCTTTTCATCAAATAATCCATTGTTGAAGGAAGCATGCCAAGCTCATGTTCCTCTCTCCCTAGCCTGTCCTACATCATTCTGTGCATGACCCTGAGGACCATGGGTGTTTGATCGATGACTTGTCTCCCTCAGACTTGTATCCAAATCTTTTTTTTCTTGTCGCCTTCTATGAATTCTTCCAGAATATCATTCTGCTCTGAAACTCCGTCTATATAGTTGGCCACAATCCCTGCTACTAATACACTCATCTCCTTACCTTATGGTTGCAGATGAGTGAGTCTGCTTGTCTTCTGTTGGATATTGTTGTTTATCTCCTGCACGTCTAGGTTGTCTCGTAGATTTACTTGGCAGATGGCAACCCTTCAGTATGTGCATCTTCGACCCTGCCCCCTCTTAATAGCTAACGATGTCTCACTAGATCTCCCACCACTATCACAGAACATGTCCAACTACAAAATGACAGGTAGGGACACTGTCTCTATTGAATGACTATGCTACTGATGTCACCTGACAGAGGAAAAAATCTATATTGCATGCCCTTTGACTACGTCAGTACCAATATACTCATCAACATTCACAGGGTTGTTCTTCCTAATGGCCAACCCACCGGGCTTAAGAATGATCATGCCTTATCATGAGTGTTGACTGTCATATACTGCTTTCCAGACCTAACTAATTGCTTTTAGAAAACGGCAGGCCTCATCGGATGACATTGATGTCAATGGTAGCCCCATGAGGTCACCTGTGTAAGCTCTCCCCCAAAGACTCAAGGGTGCTCCCAGCCACACTGATGTAACACCCAAGAAATGCTCCAAAACACACGCAAGTGTGGAATCCAACCACTTCATGTTAGTCTCCCTTCTTTTGGTGAATGTCCATCTCACTTACAAGCATACCGCTAGTGCTTCCCTTGACAGTGCCAACATGAACCAGTAAGCATATTCTTTTACCCTGTTTTGGACTCGACTTACATGCTGGTGATACAGACCTCTGCAGAACAAATTCATCAGCAAAACAGCACCAGTATTACTTGGGCAACCATGAGCACTAATGACATCTAAGACCAATAATACATTAGTAGTCATATTCCAGACCTGAATTTATTGTTTGAAGCCATAAGTCAAATATTATATTATAATTGTGTCATAAGATAAGAGCCTAATTTGACATAATGGGTTGCAACATTAAAAGGGATTATATTCCCATTAAATGCTTACTGCCTTATGACAATACTGCAGCCAGCAATAAAAAACTTTGTTTAGAGATGTCAGGATATGTGTATGAGGTATAGCAATACAATAAGGGTGGTACCAATACACCTGTCCACCAATAAAGCACTCAGGTTTTCCTCAATCATCTGATGTAGCAGTAATGATTTCATCACACTTCACATTGAATAGCAATACACAATTCCAAAAGCAATACATAAAGCATACACGATTAGTAGTACAGAAAGCATACACAATCATAAGTACAGCGGAAAAAAAAACATCATCAAACAATATGCGAACATCAGTCCAATGAAAAGAAAACATAATACCACTGGCCAGTGATTGACCAGGGAATACAACCGAAGCCCGAGTCCATACTTGTCCATCTTAGCCTACACTCATCGTGCCTGTGCGCCCTTAGGTACGATCTTGCCCGCACTCTTGCCAGTGTCCGTGCCCATGCCTGCGCCCATGCCCGCCCTCTTCTTGCATGTCCCTTGGCCTGCGCTTGTTCTCTTGTCTGTCCTCATAATCTTACCCAAACTTGGGACTTTGCGTGCGCCCATGCCCATGCCCACGCTCATATCCCTGCCCATGCCCACATTGTCTTCGCCATAACCATCGATGTTGCCACAGTGTTCCCCTGACCCATTGTCACAACCGTCGTCATCAGCATTGCAATGCTCGTTGTTGTCAGCGTTGCGATGCCCGTCGTCATTCCTATAAATGTCACCCTCACCAGTCCCATAGTCTAGAACATTGTATTGACCATCGTCATTGTCCGCCAGTTGATCTTCCTCGTGATCCGAGTCATTGCTGCTTCTGCCTTGGCAAGACCCGTCTTCATCAACACCCTGACCTTCATCCTTGCCCTCACACTGTTGTTTGTCCTCCGATTTGACAATATTCCGGCGATGCTTTTTCAGCTGGTGCTCCTCTTGCTCATAGTTGACCTCGATCTCCTTGTGTTTCTGTTTGGCCTGCTTGCATTGTTCTTGAGCCTCACATTCCTGGCGCTCTCGTTCAGCCTTCAGCTCCTCACGCCGAGCTTGTTTCAGCTGTGCAATATCACTTTCAGGTTTGGGGCCAGGGGGAGGAATCTTGCGCCTCAATTGAATCATACCATCCTGACCATAGAATTTACTGTCCGCAAAGATTAGATTGTAATTAAATCACGGATAATATATACCTGTTCCAGAATCCCAATGTATCACGAGCCCATGCACTCGAAGGAGGATCAAAAAGGTCTAAAATGTTGTAATAAAAGTCTGAGAGAGAGAAAAGCCCATCCTGCATAGGCCACTGCGATACAGAACTCAAAGTGTGTCGCACCTAGGTGTATTATCAGGTGTTGTCAATCTCATTGAAACAACCCCTTACCTGGCATGCGGTGTATGCAATTACAGCAGGAGTAATTGATGATATGTTGAATATGCATGTGACTGGTGCTTTTGTGGCATGTTTCTTAATTTTTTTGATACCCGATCCAAAGAGCATGTGTTGGCAGGCCTGAGAGAGTGTCAAAGTGATTGACAAACTCCATAGGTCAAGAAAAACGTACATTAATGAGTAGCAAACCACGACAAAGTCCTTTCAGAATACTACTCATGCAATTATTGGTATTGAGATCCTGGAATTGCGTCTTGTTGTACATATACACAGAAAAATTGTGGGCGGTGACTTCAACAGTGCCATCATGTAATTGATTTCGAAATCTAATGTAAATAGTCAGCCTGTTGAAAACCGAATATAATTATCTGACTCACGCAGCATCGTCATATCTGTCTTTATACCAAGCAGGGCACATCAATAATCCTGTATCAATGTTTCCAAAGCTGCAAGATGATTTCTCTTGAGGAAGGGGCAGCGTGAGTTGTTTGATGAGGTATTTCAGTCCCAAATTTTGTAGAAGTGTTGGCAGATCATGTGTAACCTTCCTGGTATCAGCCGTCCATGTGCTCGATGCTCCATCACTCAACTGAGAGACAACAGTGAGTGTCTTTGTTAGAAAACAGGAAATATAGATGTACCACTGCAATGAGATTGTGTAAGCTGCTGTCAAAGAAGTCTTTTCCTTCCAAAGACTCGCACAGCTTTTCCACC
>JAGGAR010016193.1:0-14676 GCA_017657315.1 Termitomyces sp. K1Ag
GTGGAGCTCGAAAAAAAATATTATCTAATATTTTGCTATTTGGTATCGCTATTTGGCCCCTACACAGGTAGCCACCCAGAAAATTCAGAAATTCCGTCAATATTATGGAATTACATATTATTAATAATATTATGTAAGTAATTTACGCTTCAATCACGTGTAGCACGATACCACGAGTCGCCTTCCAGTGTAGGCTGTAGCTCTTGTTGTGCCTTATGTCATGCAGGCAAAATGCTCTCGAAGGTCGTGCAGGCATCTCCATCGGTCCGAATATTGAAAACTGCACTAGGAATTAATGGTCTCCCGCAATGATTTCAACGCTTGAGTCTCATGGAACCATGACCGTTCGGATCGCTAACGGCTCCAGTACAGATGAGCGCGCGCTACTCTTCAGTTGGCCAAGGCCATGCTTTATTTGTACTCAATGGCGGACATAAGTACTCAATCACATTATTCCTGCTCGCACGGAGACGTCCAAGGGATAACATAACCATCATCCCCTTAGTAAGTTTCGCCGGGTTTTTGTCCTTCGATAGATCGAGTTTATTATTGCATTAGTCCTTGTCCGAGCCATATGGATAGTGCTCTTTCCATCCCTTTAGGCACCTCTTCAGAGTTGTATTGCTTTTCGCTTTGCTGATGACACGCATACGCGCTCTACAGAAGATTACATCTGTGAATTAATTAGCGGTGTTGAAGGAATAACGCGAGCGCAAATGGCAAACAACAAACATTTCTATCTTACCCCCTACCCTATGTGCGCACCTATTCACAATGAAGGATTCCAATGAACCAACGATACGACTGGTCTTGCGCCACAAGCCCTAAGTATCGGGAGAACATCATAAGACACGAACCATAAAGTCTCTTGGAATGATGTCAACAGTGACGGAATCGCCTATCACGCCACTTTGGATGCGGCCTTCTGGGTATAGCTTGGGTGACGAAATGATCCTCCGTATTTCAAGCGAATGGGTGGGAAAATGGAGCAAAAAATTCGTAATTGAATCCTGCATCCCTTCGATAACGTGATGTCTAGAGTTGAATTTAATACTTGGAGCTTCATGAAAAGTCCAGTAAGACCATTAAGACGATAACTTGCGTCTATCTGAGGGAGGGTTGTTCCCAACTTGACGATAGGTGTTCAACCATAGATTCAGCATCCAACATAACATACAGTAAAACACCTTTTGTGAACTAAGTACGTCCTATCACTCCTTAAACAAAAGCCATTTTTTGCTCCTCGCATGCGGGTCTTTTCATGAGCTGCGATCAGGAGAAGAGCTTGTTAATGATGAAGGCGACAAGCATTACGCCACCGATCATAACGCCGACGAGTATTAACCAACAGAACACGCTCATACAATTCTCCCGACAAGCAAAACAAAGCTATATTGCGCAAATAGATTGAATTCACAAGAGGAACGAGAGATTCAGGTGAAACGCACATTCGTAGTCCTGCCCATTCCAGGATGAAGAGGTTCGAAGATGCAAATGCGCGTCTTTGGTCGATCGTGAGGAGGGAGGAGCTCATCCATAGCATAATCGTGTTTCTCCATAGCACGATAATAATCCTCCAGAGCGGGATTTGGAGCCTTCCAACCCCGGTGACGACACTCCCGTAACGCACGATTGACTTCCTCCGCAGCAGCATGAGCGGCCTTCCAAGCCTCGTTAGCGTTTTCCAAAGAAGTGTTTTGAACTTGTAACATTGTATCTCGAATACGATATCGTTCGGTAACATTGCGATATTTCTCCTCCAACTGGTGGTGCTGTTTCTTCCAAGCATTGCGGTTTTGCTCCATAGAGTGATAGGATGTCTCCCAAGTACTGATAACATCTTTCAAAGATTGGATCTCGTCGCGAAGTTGCTTGAATATCTCCGCGTGAACGTCGGTATACCTATTTCTGAATGAATTAAACTCATGAAATGTCGGAGAATGCTACACACCAAGCTTTGCCCTAGTATCAGCAGACGAGTCCACCATCTTGCTCTTGTACGAAGTTTCACCGGAGCGAATCTTGAAATCTGGTGTAGTTGTGGTCATTGCTCTGGAAGAGGGGGGATATCGTCAGTTAGAGAGTTGTGACGATTTATATATATGCAATCAAGTGAGGTTTCAGATCAGGATCCGTCATGGAGTGAGGAGAAAAGGAGAAAAGGAGGACGCTCAGAGACTATCATATGCAAATATAGACCCGGAACGTGGGACGATCCTAAGCAAACGGAACTTGCTGCCATACACACCACCGACGTTAAAATCTCGGTTTACAGCCCACGAAGTCAAGTTTGACACAAGTTTGCCCTAGATCATATGACATACGACCTCCAATAGTTCAATCAGAACTTCCTCCTATTTGACTTGCGCAACCTCCTAGAAAGCATTCGTTCAGAGCCTTGGAATCGTTGTACTGGATCAGAACACGCGTTGACTTGGATTGAATACATAACGTTGTGTGAGCAGTTGCCAAAAGAAAGAGATGAACCAACATGTAGCTATCACGACGTCCCATGAACCTGCACACCGAAATGATGGAAAGGAACCCAAACCCAAATATAGACCGTTATCCTGGGGAGCATTGCATTAAAAACTTGGCATGTGGTAATACAGTTGAACTGGAGGAGAAGTCCGTGACTATGGCAACAGCACAAAGCGAAACAAGTGTTAAAAGGAGGATTTCAGGAAACGGCGATAGGTGCGGCGCTCGGAGTCAAACGATGTATATCAGCAGCATGTCTTGAGTATCCCGGTGGCGCTTCGTTTGTGAGCCCCAGTGCCCAGTCAGAGTTTAGTTGCGCTTGTAGTCGCTCGATCTCCGCCTTCATTTCCTGGTTCTGCTGCAGAAGTTCGGTCATATCTGAGCCTCCGAAGCGACTCCGTCCGCTCGCAGAACTAGTACTCCCTGACACATCTAATTCCTTCTTCAGGCTGTTTATTTGGTCGCTGATCGCGGTCTGGCGCTGCGCTGCAAGCATTTCTGAATTTGAGGTTATGCTGGCTGAAGGGGAGTGATGGTTTTGAGGCCCAATCATCTGCGCCGGATCTCGCTGTTTTGTAATGGGGGTAAAAGGTAGCCTCCCCTCCAGTGCTCTGGTCTCGATGTCTGGATTGCGGACGGAAGAGGCTGTAAATGGTATCAAAACTGGATGTCGTGGTATGGGGTCGTCTATTGTTGATGGAGGGTCCACGCGTGCTCGCGTTCTGCGATGACATAGGAAAAGGAGGAGAGCGATGATGAGAATCAGCACAACACCACCTACAACACCTCCAGCAATTGCTCCGCTTGGAGTTTTGTGGGTGGAATTGCTATCATTGGCGCTATTACTGCTTTCCGGGGCGCTCGTACTACTTGACGAAGATGAGGTAGCTAGGGCTGTTAGGGCTGTTCCGGTTGTTCCTAGCGTCCCGGTTGTTCCTGGTGTCTCTGATGTGTTTCCAATGATAACGCGAGGCGATGAACTGGAAGATGAGGAGACTGTGCTTGAAGATGAGGACGTTGGGGGGTCGGATTGGGTGACGGTGCTACTAGTTTCCGTCACGACTGGAGTACCAGAGATAGTCGCAGTAAATGTCTGGGGGACTACAGTCACAGGGGGAGGATCTGCAGTTCTTGTCGGGCTTGGTTGTGAGGTCGTACTTTCTATCCCGTCATCGAATCTGCAGGGATGGTGAGGCCGCCTTCATCACTTTCACAGTAAGGGGATGCATACTGGTAGATGGCACGGTCGAAACTAGTGAAAACGTGCCGATCAACTCCAGAAGTTGATATAAGGAGTGTATGGCTTTCGTTGGAGAGGCCGTCTTTTGAAAACACAAGAGAGTTAAAATCGTAGTTCTTGCTTTCGGTCGGGACGTGATGGAATGTAAGTACGAGGTCGCCATCGAGAGTAAAGTTGCAGAGTGTCTCAGTGGAGGTTCCAACACTAACGAAGTTAGCGAGTATGAAGTATACGAATATTGCGGTGCCTATGATTGGAAGTGAGTTCATTCGGGGTCGCTCCCGCTGAAACCAGACTAGAACGTGCCTTGAAATGAGAACTGTATAGACATCGAAGGAAATACTTCTTGCATATAAGTGAGCGCGGAGTACGTTTGCATAAACACATCTTGCAGGGGTGGCTTTATCGCACATCCACCACAGTCTGGGTGTTGCCATCGGCCCTCAGGAAGGTACGTGGGTTTTGCTCCGGTGTTCAAGTCCCCAAAGGTGTCGTCTATGGTTACATTCTTGATGGCAGCACGGACTGAAGGCAACAAGAGAAGGAGTAGAATCTGGAGTACTCTTGAGCGCATCCTAAGAGACAATGGGTGAGCGAAGCTGGAGCTTGCCGCAGCACTTGACAGCAGGACATTACCCGGTTTGTGCCATATATCAAAACTTGATTTCAAGAAGGGAGATTCTGTCAGCAATTGTTTCAGGTGGTAATCGTTGGGTGATTACATGTCCCACAGTGCTATACTCGAAAGGTGGAGTATGTCATTTGACAGTTCCTGAGATCAGAAGAAGGAAGTGGAGGCAAAAGCCTGAGGCTGAGTCAAGCTGTGAAGATAAGTACGTTTTTGCAGAAGCGATAAACTAGAGAGAAAGAGAAGTCAACAGAGAATTTTCGTTCCGCCCAGAACGCGATGGACTGACCGTTGTCAAGGGAAGTGTTAACGTTGAGACGTTGGATACTCCAGTGTGGTAGAATACATATTCGGAGATTGTCCGCCGCCAAGAGTGCGAGAACTTCAACTTGAATCATCAAGAAGAAGTCATCTTTGATGATGCGACTCGAGATGCGATCGGACTTTTAAAATTAGATACAAACTCGGAGGATGCTCTTCTCCCACTCTTTTCCTGCTCACCCTTGGTTTCAGTGCTCACTAGTTCATGCCTTGAAGACGGGTGATGAAGGCTCGGCGAAGATTATTGAACTGGTTGAGCTCGGTCAAGGACTTCGGGTTAGAGACAGGTATCCCGGCATCACATCGGAGGCAGTTTCGGCCGGCGGCCCCTCTACTTCTTGCATCGCTTTTGAAACCATCACCTCATGCCAATGGGCTCATCACAACTTTGATGAAGTTTGAATATGTCATCGCATCACCATCTTCTAATATTTTTCTATGCTCTATCTGCAGGCGGTTACTCGTGGCAATAAAGCTCCTTTCTGAGTGGGATCCTCTAACGACTTAAAGAGACATCATTCCACCCATTTTGCTTCGTATATGGTTTTGTGTTGCTGGCAAAGAACTCGAGCTGGCAGATCCACAGAAAGTAATAGTTGGGCTCAGGCTATGCTGGAAGATGCGTTTTTTTTTTCGTTTAGGTGCTGAAAAGTGAACGCGGGTTACGGTCTAGATAGTCTCCGAAGGCAATGACGTGTTGTGGCAGTGGTGCTGCGCAATACGAAGTTGAGTTCATGCATCAAAGCCGTCTGCAGATGTACGAGAACACGGATGTGATTCGTTGGGAATGTTATGCCAATTGTAGCTAGAACCCAGCTGGCCACAGCAACACTTATGGTCAAGTTCAACCAGCCAGAAGTCGTTGATTTCGAGCCTAGATATTTGCCCAGAAGAGAGAGAACTAGACGCGGAGATGGGCGCCCGGCGCCGTGGGTATTTGTAAATTCAAAAGACAGCAAGTGCTGGAAGGAGACCGGGAAATTGTCATTGCATGTTATTTATGTATTAGAAGTGACCTTGATTCTTTCTGGATTGTCGAAGTTGACGATGATAATCAACACAGGCTGAATGGGTATAGAGTTAATTTGCTCTGGGGTGATTGATTCGTTGTTTTAAATTGGAGACCAGAGTAGTCCATCGATCAGCATTGGAAGACTCTTTGGAGGAACCAACTTCACCGAGTAACTCTTCTGACGTCTAGCAGGGCTGAGCTTGGGCACAAACTAACAGAGCCGGGTCCGAGTCGGTCGACGCGTCGGTCACATGCCCCAAAATCGAAATCATGTGAATCTGAATTCCTCGTTCCTCTCTACACCAACCATGGCGTCGCTGGCGTACATCTCGATTCCGCCATGCGCCACACGCCTCCAGTCTCCTTCACCGTCCTCTTCTTCTCCCCTGCAACGCGCCAAAAAGGTAACAACGCCACTTCCGAACCCAACTTCCCCACTGTCTGCACCATCGACGAATGCTCAAGTGCCGAGTGGCATGAACTCTTCTACGGCAGCTGCATTCTCTCTGCTTCCTCAGATGCTGCTGTCGTCTACCCTGCCAAATACTCCATCGTCGCCATCTGCCAAAGACAAGGAGAGGGAGAAGGACACGCGCAAGGGTCCTCAGCTGCTGACAACGAAGGAACCATTATCGATTCCGATTACTACCGCGAATTTTAAGCGGTTTGTTGCAAAAGTGGGGCCGATCTTCTGGATGCAGGACCGTATCGAAGAGGTGATCTTCTGGAAGAGAGGCTGGAGAGTCACCGGTGTGTGGATGGCCGCGTATGCTTTCTTCTGTGCGTTTCTTCATCTCGATCTATGCAAGTGAATAAATCTGAGTTCATTGTGTAGGCTATTTTCCAAAGATGGTTTTTGCCATCCCACATCTAGCGCTGATAGGCATCATGCTCGCCTCGTATCCATATACGAAACCAAAACCAGGCGAAACATCCTCGACCGATTCCGTAAACTGGCAAGGAAACCTCCAAGGAATTCAAAATCTCATGGGCTTCGTGTACGTATCACAAACTCTTTACGAACAATTCATTGACATCTCTCCAGCGCTGACGCACACGACCTAGTCCAACCTCATCTGCACCTTCTCGTCCTCACGCCTGCTCACCTGCCTTCGCCTACCTACACTGACGTTCCCGTGCCTCCACCTATATCCTCATACCCACCTTTAATTCTCCTTACGCTACTCCTCACATTTCCGCCCCTCGTTGCGCTGCTTGCGTCTCCACTTTTTCCGACGCGTTTCGTATGCCTCGT
The DNA here is from genome assembly GCA_017657315.1 of Termitomyces sp. K1Ag. Classification (NCBI taxonomy): domain Eukaryota; kingdom Fungi; phylum Basidiomycota; class Agaricomycetes; order Agaricales; family Lyophyllaceae; genus Termitomyces; species Termitomyces sp. K1Ag. The sequence continues at coordinate 6,938 of JAGGAR010016193.1, forward strand.
CGGCGGCCTCTTACCATTCGTCGCTACCCACCCACGTGTATACCCAATTCTTCCGATGCTTGCCAAGCTGGCAGTGAGCCTGACACAGAACGTGCTCGTCCTCCTCGTGAGACGCTACGCAGAGTTACGAACAACCCTTCTTACGCTCTGGATGAGGATCAAAGGAAAAAGAAGGGGAGAAGCGGCTGTGAATGCCGGAGAGGCCAACGTCGACCTGCCGCCACTCCGAACGATTCTCGAGCGGATACGAGATAACGATAGGCTAGACGACACATGCTGGCACGCTGAAATGCGCGAAGTCGAGCTGTTCGAGAACGAGCGTTTCGTCCCGTCCCGCTCGCGACCAGGCATCAACCCCATCCACCCGCCCACACACTCCGACCGTCCGACCTCACCAACCCTAATCACGTCGTTCTCCGGCGTCCCGCCCTCATCCATCACCAGCCAAGCCCACCGGCTCTCTCTCCCGCCCACACCTTTGTCGGGCGTCAACTCGACACCACCGGACCCCGTCGATCCGGGCTGGGGCAAGGCGAATCTGAGAAGTGGGGAGAGGAGAGGGTGGACGAGAGGCCAGGACGGGTGGGGTGGGGTTCGGTCGAGATCTAGAGCCGGGTCGGGGGATAGTCAAGTTAAGGGAAAGATGGGAGATGGATTTGGAGGCGAGAAGGGGGAAGAGAGGGAGAGGGAGAGGGACGGGGTTGATTTGGATACGGGGGAAGGTGTGGTTAGGTCTGGGTGCTTTTTTTCTTCTGGGTATTTTGGATGATGAGCTGACATGAGCGTTTTGTTTTTTTCGTTTGGGTTCCTTTGATGGTTTTTGGACGTAGCAGTAATTTGACGTTTTCGCTTGCGGCTGGGTGGGCATTTGTGGGTACTGAGGGGTGGAGGAGGGATTTAGGGAGGAAGTGGGTGGATGAGGGGGTTGGTGTTGGTGAGTGCCGTCTTTCGTTTTTTGCGGTGTTCTTTTTCCCTATTCGGTTTGATGGGCATTTGCCATTTCTTCTTCGCTCTACGCGCATACATGTCCCTCAACAATATCGCTTCTTCCTCTGCACCTCTATTCACACCTCCTAAACCTTCCCGTTTCTATCTTAATCTATCTCGTGTTCACCTTGGACTGACAAACTCCATTTTCCTTCCCGCAGACCCAGATGCCGACGGATGGGTATACACTAATGACGCCTGGGGCGGCGCATTAGGGATACCGTACCCTGGAAGCGTGACGAGGCGGAGGCGGTGGGTCCGGAGGGTGTGGTACGATGGAGTTGGGGATGGGACGGGCGCGGGGGTGAAGGAGAAGGATGGATCGAAGATTTAGGCAGTGGGAGAGCACAGGGTTTTGTGTATGAGTCCTTCATTCGTTTGATTTATCCTATCTATTGATGTCTCTCAGCGCGAGGTGTAAATCTTGTTCGTGGATACGGGGTAGCGACTGGGCTTGGTCGAAGGATGTCGATGAGGCGTGAGGCAAATCTCAGTTGCGGATAGCTGGAGCAGTTTGTGGTAATCTATGTGCGTCAAGCAGCAGCAGGACACGCTGATCTCATACAAGGGATTAACGTTTTTGCAGATTTATATGTCTTCTCTTGTATTATCGAATACGAGAAATGCGTCTGTGTCCTATTAATTTGAACGGTCACCATTTTTACCGAGAAATTGGGAATTTCCTTTTTGGGAAAATAGCTGCTCTAGATCTGAAGTGTGGTCAGCCACTACTGTGAAGAGGCTACGAGCATGGTCCGCCTCATCCTTTCGAGGCATATATATAGGATGAGCTTTCTATCCGCCTCTCCATCGCCCTTCTCATTCTGCCCTTCCATCGCCTTTTCCATCTAGCCTTCAGCCGTCCTTTCGTCGCCTCTTCCACGCTGAACGATGGCGTCGTCCAGCAAGCCGTTGGCCAAAGGCAAAGAAAAGGCAGAGGATCTCATAACCGTCAAGGCGATCGTTCCCTTCCTCTCCCACACCCGCCAATACAAGCCGACTACGACGGTCGGAAGGGTTGGTCGCGAGATGGCAAAATGGCTTAGGAAGGAGTATTCGCACGTCGTCAACTGCGAGGCAGACCTGAATCAGTCGGGACCTCATAGTGTCACCCCTACGGTATTCGATGTAGATGGTACGATTTCATTCGCATCGAGTCAACTCATTTTGACGTCCAGCGTCGCAGAGAAAAATGAACTCAGCCTCGCGAACATCATTTCTCCAAGTCATCCAGCAGAAGAAATGTTGTTCGTATTTACCCCAACCTCGGATACCGTCACCGGACGTATCAAGGATCTCGAGGACGCAAAGCGTGAGCTCGAACGCAAACTTGTTCAAGTAGATGAAGACTTGGAGACCTTGTCAAAGACACAGCGTATGTAGTATCCAACCCATCACATATTTTATCATTGACTCGCGCTCATTGGAGCAGCCACTACCTCAGAAACTCGCGAACAATCTCCCGCTCGGACTAGTACTGAAGATATAGTCCGTCAGCTTACGGAGCAGCTGGCCGAGGCGAATCAACGCAGTCAAAATATCCAACAACAACATGAGAGGCTCGCCGTTGACCATCGAGCGAATGAACAAGTGCGCTTTATGTTGATTCATTTTGCTACTGACCTTGACCTGTTGATTACAGCAATTGTTCAAGATTTTCAGACGCTGCTTGTTAGACGAGGCGAGAGACTTGCTGGAGGCTCAAGGAATTGTGTCCGAAAATGCGCTTCTCAGTGTTCCAGAACCGCAACGACCGGTCACCTTGTCCGAGTATCAAATGGTGACTCTGCAGAGCATACGAGGGGTGCGAAGGGAGGGCAACGTTGCAGCCCATAGTGGGAGTCCCCAACAGCAGGCACAAGCCGTGCTCGCCAGCAGTACGAGGAAGCGAAACAAACTCCAAAACATATATAGGTACGTACACGGACACGCGCCAAGTATTAGCTAGTCAGTATCATATGTTATCTTTATGATCTTTCTTTATCCATATGATCTTTTCTTCGCGGAAATTTCACTCTCATCGCGGGTGATACGGGCGGGAAATTCTACCGCTCTGACTTATTGACTTGAAAAAGAGATGAGAAGATGTCTATTGCAGCGAGACCAGCCTTGTAGACGAGAGACGTGCTACTTACCCCACATATTCGGAGGGTCCAAAGTAGAAGACTGCCCAGCTTGATCTCAGATTTACTTGGAAATGGATGGGATTCGGTGACAGGCCGTAAGTAACAAGCCAAAGTCGATGTTATCACTAAATAACACTGGGGTGCACTGGATGTATCCTATACCCACAGAACGTCAGTAGGAGACATAAACACTCGACTGACTCTCCCAGATGGCAGAAATCGTGTCCTGGTGCTCGCAAAGTAAGTAGTGCTTCAAGGCATCATCAAAATATGGAGAATTTGTATTGTTCTTGCTGGGGCTACTAGAGAACTATTACAGGAGCTCAGAACACTTGGAATTGTGTCGACAGGTTGTGTGGATCCAGAGATATCGCTGTCCGAGTTTCGAACACGGCCATGGCTCGCAAGTCATTTTACGTGTGTTTAATACCATTTTGAAAATTTCAGGGATTCATTCGAGTACTTTGAAAGCGACGAATAAATGCGTTTCAATTGAATGTCAGATGACGGCCAGAGAAGATTAGCCCTAATATATATTGTCCTGATGCGAACATAGGTGACTTGTTTGTTGTTTCAGATTCTCGTGTTGGCGTCTCGACAAAGGTCTAAGTACATGAATCCAAGTCGCCATTGCTCTACAGAAATGGCGCTGACCACGAGTCCTATCGAAAGCAGTTACTCTTCATTTTGCTCAACATCGTGTCCTAGGGCCTATTTCAACTGAACTTAAAGGGTAAAGTCAGCAAGCAGTGAAACCGTCGGTTTATGGTCAATCGGACCTCAGCCAATTGCTGGACCTGCCTGGCTATCTTGGCTTCGAGTATCTTGTTCGCCTCTAACATTTCCTCGTTCTCTTTGGTCACACGGTTAAGCTCCTCCTTCAAACAACGCAATAGCTCTGTTGGGGCCAGCTTTGGCTTGGTGACGGAAGTCGCCTCTTTCTGGGTCGTCACGGCGTTAGAGCTGGTGAAAACACTTTCTATTTCTCAACAATTAAGTTAGAAAATAGATAGAGGTGTGAAAAAGTGATACACACGAGTCGATTGCTTTTTTTCCTTTCGCTTCGCTCTCCTCTTAGCAGATTTGCTTAGCGTGACTAATAGGGATGCATCAGTACTTATTGATATGGCTATGCGACTCTCGCAGTGGCTCACCATTGTTGTTAGGTTTCTGGTTCTGCGGAGTCTGCATAGTCGTGAAAATCAAGGCGTAACAGATGAGTCACCGTGGACGTCATGGCGTCGTGTCGGAGTCGGAGAGGGGCCGATACAGTATTCCGTGTCCGTTCAAACTTCACTGGCTCCGGAGTCCGGACGCATCAGTAGTATGCGCCAAATTTTTGCGCTGCCAGCTTCGAGTACATCCTAGCTCAAAACATCGAAATCGGCAAGATTTATTGAGTGTACTTTGAGAGCGACAACTAAATAAAGCGTTCGAGTTCGATCGATTGCCATGTGTCAGTGAGCCATATTAAAGATGAGGGATCACAAGCAATACCCGAAAGAAAACTCAACAAGCCCTAATATTCATTGCCCTGAAATATCTACAAACCATGGGTGACTTGCTCGGGTTTCGAGGACCTCGTGTAGATACACAGGATTTATTTTGAGTACGTGAGTCCAAATCGCCAGCACTTTATTCAAAAAAATTGGCGCTGACAACGAGCCCTATCGAAGGCAACACTTTATCTTATTTGATATAGTGACCTAGGATCTATTTCGAAGAGGGTAAAGTCAGCCCGCGGTGAACTGTCGGATTTGTGTGTCAACGTACATCAGCTAACTCTTTAGCAAGTCTATCTCCCTTAGGTCCTCCGTCTCAGGGCTCGGACTTCTGGAAGTCGCGCCTTCCTGAGTGGGCATGGCCGTCACGTCGGCATTAGAACTAGTAGGAACACATTTCACTTCAGAGGACTTGCTTAACGTGACTAATAGGGACGCACCGAGACTGGTAGTAGTATGTTTCTGCAACTCTCGCAGCGACCCGTCGTTGCAATTGTCTTCAGGTTCCTCGTTCTGCGAAACATCTTGAGGCACAGTGTCGGAGACGGAGAGACCGACAGCCCGAGCCGTTCGACATCCCCAGGTTTCGTTCCGCGTATCAGCTCCGCGTCAAGCGCTGCCACCTACTAGCTCTGATACATTGCATCTTGATTGGCTAGTCAAATACCTTCATCACTTGTTGTCAGTACATGCTTCTTCCAACACTCAGGCTAAATTTGGGGAAGTTTGTGTCGAACTTGAATTTTACTTGTTCTTGTTACTCGTAAGGTGGTCTGCTGAGCTATGGATCTTCCCGAGTCTTGCGACTTGGATGAACTGAGAAGAAAAGAAACAGGCAAAAATGATGAGTAGGAATGGCGCTTCTGACGCTAGAATTAGATCATAGAATACGCTCCAAAAGCCCAACTTCTTGGCTAGCTTCCTTGGCTTCGTCGAAGGATACCGATCGAACCGTATACATTCTGAACTTCTCTACATCATCCTCAGGAAGTGTTACGACAATCTTGCCGAGAGAAGGAAGAGACCTCCTTGCGACATAGTCAAGGATCCTACTCACATACTCTAGAATGACCCAAGGATTTGCGGCAAAACGAACACTGCTCATAAACGTGAGCACCTCCAGTGAGATAGCTGAATTGATCGTTAATGGGAACACAATGCTATAGGTTCCGAGTCGCCACGTCAGATGCGTGGTATTAGAGAAGATGTGTAGAACATTGAAATCCGGGAAGCTGCACGGAAAGGCACCTGCGTGAAGGCGGGTGATGGCAAAGTCTGTGGTTATGGCTCTGAGGGAAGGGAGAAAAAGAGACAGATTGGCTGGATAACTCAAAGACGAAGAATGTGTGAAGCGAGGGAAGGAAGTACGGTGGGGTGTTGGAAAAGGGCGGCCACGATGCAGCAGACTTTGCTTTCTCGAACTCGACGATTATGTTGGGCCCAGATAGCGACCTCTCCAAAGTGGTGTCATGTTGAGGAACCCCATGGATGATTGCGACAAGACGACGATCAAAACATGACATGCCTCAAGAGCCGTACAGTATTTGAGTATTCTAATCATCCTATCGATGCGCACAAGAAAGCGTCATTCAGCTCAAGTCGGCGGAAGGTACCTACACAGCAGGGAATGATTGTCTGCCACAAGGGGTCATCTATGAAACATTCGAATTGCAGTTTTTTGGAAACTGCTTGATTCTGGAGTAGACCATGGGCTATAAGGATTTCTAACTTGGGACAGGACGAAACAAGACACCACATTTGATCGGGCTGGTCGACGCGATGCACATTGAAGTAGAGATCAAGACGACGGCACATATGCCAACAAGGCTGTGACAAAGGCGATGCGAACCGTGCGGTGGATCGAAGGCCATTGAAGAGAATGGGGACAAATTCAATGTGAAAGAGCATAATAATTTCGGAGAGGAATTCCTCTGTCATCTTATGGAAGGCCTTGGAGAAGACGGAGAGGGAGGATTTTACAACCATTGATTTCTGAATGAGATCGATGGTGACAAGACGGTCTTCGTTCTCAACGGTCTCGAATGAGTTATCAAATGCTTCGGGAACGTAGGTCGCATAGCGAATCATCGGATGATTTCGGGGAGTAGAATTGCATGGTGGTAGCAGTGGTTGAGCTGGTTCTATACGTTTCCGTCTTTGGTCGACCACAGCTTATGTAGATGTCAGGAGTGTGGAGCTAATAGTAATTCAAGCCACGTTTCGCGTCCTGAGCTGTCCTGAGCGTTTAAAAATTGAAATTGATCTCAAGATAGAAGCGAGAACCTTGATCGAGTCCAAGAGATTCTTTACCGAGCGGTCATTATGCATTACACGTAACACCTAGTGGAAAAGGGGAGGATCAATGTGCTGGTACGAGGAGATGTTGTTCCAAGTCCCCTCATTCAATTGGTAGAATTTCTTGATACAGCATTTTCTGCCTAGCATCAATGACAGGGCCAAGAGCTTGTCCATGTCTATATCTCCACTTCAACGCGGCGGGAATTGTCAGAGCATGAGTTGGTATTGCCGTTTATGCATTATGGTTCGGGACAAGCCGCCTTCCCAATCACATCGGATCAGATTTTGCTCGGCCATCTCGGTTACCGGGGGAAACAACTTCTGTCAGCTCGCGTTCAAACGTTCACTACTTACGACCGAGAAGATGATCGTCCAGCAATAAATATTCCTGGAAGAAAGTCTCCTCACCATACGACATCGTGCACATCTGGAACTATTGACTTCTTGTCTGAGTATCAAAGCACTGTAAGAACAGTCACTTGGGAGATGTATTATGAATAGGACCATGAAACAACTTTGCTTATTCGCAGAAGAAGGAGAATTTTGGTAAGTGTACGAGATCTCATGAGTGGGCTCACTTAGTACTGTAGCATTTCGAACAGTTCGGCATGTCATGCGTCACAACGACCCCAAAATCTGCCGAATAGTCACACTGTCCCGTGTCCCAGGGTCCAGTGCCGAAATCATATTTTCTTCTCCGCCCAAATAAAATTTCTTGGGAGTGAATAATGGCCTTATTTTCGCATACGAAAGCCATTCTTTGAGAGCTACTATGCTTCCTATAAACCCAGGCTTAATTCAGGCTCTATAGAGGCATATTAATTGA
>JAGGAR010016194.1:0-14632 GCA_017657315.1 Termitomyces sp. K1Ag
GTGTTGACATCTCTATACATAGACTCTAGCGAATCCTTCGCCATGATTCGTGGTGGCCATGTTGACGTTGCGATTCTCGGGGTGAGTGCTCCTGAAATTCATCATCCATTCCCTTTTTGCTCACGTTAACTGTCAGGCTATGGAAGTTTCTCAGGCTGGTGACATCGCCAACTTCATGATCCCAGGTAAAATGCTCAAGGGTACGCTCCTTCACACGCACTTTTCCCAAGGCGTCCGATTTATGTTCATCTCTCGCAGGTATCGGTGGTGCCATGGACCTCGTCTCGAACCCCGACAAGACCAAAGTTATCGTCGTCATGGAACACACCGCCAAAGGCGGCCGCCCCAAGATCCTCAAGCAGTGCGCTCTCCCTCTCACCGGCGCACGCACCGTCAGCACGATCGTCACCGAGCTTGCCGTGTTCGACGTCGACCGTGTTGCGGGTGAATTGACCCTCATTGATCTCGCGAAGGGCGTCACTCTTGAAGAAGTCCGGGCTAAGACTGGATGTGACTTCAAAGTCCGAAGTCATCTTGGAACGTGGTAATGAGGAGATTGTTTTTCGGACCATTTCGTTGTTTCCACGCTGCTAGCTCTTTGAAATGTTTAGCTTGATTAGAGTGGCGCACATTGTGGATGTAGCTCACGCAACCAGGACAGCTGGTGCAGGAATGAAAGGGTCGTGTAAGGGGTAATTAGTGTTTGTTGTTTCCCGCATATGTATATCCAAATGCATTGAACAGAATGTACGACATAGTTTCTCATTTCGATTATTAGCTGTAGCTATGATACGGGCGCGAGCGCATTAATTCATCCAAATGGTCAGCATTATCCGCCAACGCGATCCGCCAGCTAATGTCATCGCCTATGAGTTGAATCAAAATTGTCGTATTAATCCGATGCGATACTCTGCAGTGGAGATCATGCAGGCGCCCGGCTTGCATTTCGGAAAGATGTCGCTCTGCTACGGTAATGTGCATCATGATGCCACTGGCATGACCTCGAACCTGGACCTCTCGATCAACTCGCGCCTCGAGCATGTTCAGCATAGCGTCGACAGTTTCAGGAATGCATATCAGGGTGTTCAGTTTTGGAAGAAGTATTCCTAATCCAATGTCGTGCAGGACATGAGCTGGGAATACAGAATTGAGGAAGATAACTGTGATCATAGTAGAAGATATTGCTATTGACGAAAGGATGTCGAGAAGCGAATGTGGGAGGTTTGTAGGTCCCAGGTACTCAAAATAGGACAGAGAACAATGAGAGGCCTCGAGCATGCCAGAAAAGCTTGACTGGCCCAGGAACCAGCCGTCTATGATCGTCAGCTCTTCCAGACCTGGAAGTATGAGATTGTTCAACGCTGGCGGGCGACTTTGGGCATAAGTTTCGATATGAAGGGACCGTAGGAAGGGCATATTCAAGGTTTTGAGAGGAAAATCTTGGGGGACTGATAAATGTAGTTCATGAAGATTTATACATTTCTGCAGTATGTGTTGCAAGTCATTTGGACTATAGACACCGAATAAATTGAGGAAAGTGAGGTGCTCCCAATTAGATAGCATTAGGATCCATGGATGCACATTGAAGGTAGATACATCGAGCTTGCGGAGATGGGGAAGGTAGAGGTCATTGGTGGATTCTACGGCTGACTTGAAGTTGCATGGTTTTTCAACCGTTAGGCATAGCTCTACAACAGAGTTGCATTGTTGTAAAACTTTCCTTAGAGCTGAAGTGTTACTTAGGGAAACAACTTTCAGATATTTGAGCTGACTCCAAGGAATACCGATAGACAGGGTCGAGTCTGCCCACTTGGAGTAAAGTGTAACACTTCGGAGCTGAGTGACCATATGCAATGGTCCAGCTGTAAAATCCCAATCAGGTTCCGGATAATAATGTCGAAAATCAACTATAGAGATGAAAAGCCTCTGGAGATTGATAAATGCATTATGTGGAATCGCCTTCCAGAAATTGTCGAGAGAATGAACGCTCCCAACCAATTCCAGAGATTTGCAACGATTCAGAACTGGTAGTAGCGAATCGAAGTTTGTATCAGTTCGATATTTGACTGATATATGAGCAATAGGAGGAAGAACTTGAATGCTTTTCAAAAGATTCGACTGGGAAAGGAACTCGAATACAGGGCATCCCCAGAGTCGCGAATCGCTGCGGGATATTGATCGCCAGCGAGAACAAACACGTCCGAGGATCCAAGGAAGTTGTGTCAAAACGGGCGGTATCAGGACCCCCTCTGAGAGATACGAGAATATTTCCAGGAGCACATCTTCTGGCAAGCGTTCATGAGGCGCTGGTGCTATTCGGCTTTTCTTAGCTTCGTATCTTTGAGCATCGTGTCTCGCAATCATGACCTGAGCCTCTTTGTCAAGTGCGGGAAGGACCTCTTGGGCTTCAGAAAGGAGCGTGGAACCCTGTATTTCCTTTGCTTCGGATGAAACGTCACTATTAGGGGCGGCATTATCCTTCAGTTTATCGACGATTGGATCATAGTATTCATCTGTAGATGTCATTTTCTTATCATAACCGGTGAAAATCGTGAGTGTCTCGTTGAATAAGACTCTGACCTACTCAGAAGGAACTTGAAAGAGACTTGTCGTATACTTGATTACGTGGTCGGATTGTCTCGGCAATCAATGACGCAAGTGATGCCGAGGGCGCAGCATCGTTGTGCCGAGTCATTCCGTTAAGCCTCTCACCGCAATCGCCGTCTGCCTGGCCTGTTAGAGCGAGATTTACTCCAGGGATGCTTGCATCTCAGGGCGTGCGGACCACAATCCGCCATGTCCACAGTGTTTTTCCGAACAGAACCGGGGTGGGCACCTCAACCACAAGGGGCTTCCACATCCCCTCGTATGTCCGGGTCCATCCTCGTCTTCCAAGTCTAGGCCAAACCCAAAAACTCTTCAGCCAATCTAAACACTTTATCACTCGGTTTTTCAAACTCCTCACAGCTCCTGGCATCCATGTGCCTATTCCAGCGACTGCTGCAAATGCAATCAACGGCACTGTACGATATCCTACCATCCAGCAAGGGTTTTCTCTCCATGTCAAGAATGCCTTAGCTGGTTCTTCCAAGGGAACATTCCTCCCCCGTGCTCGTCCAGTTCCAAGGAGTGTTACACAAGTCGGTCTTGGAACCGCCAGAAACTTCTCTTCTACCAGACCCATCTTCCAGAACCTGGTAGAGAACGTACCTATCGCAGGACGCGCGATATATAACGCTGATCTCGATGTCAAGCTCCGCAAGGAGAAAGAGGCCATGAAGAAGCCTATGAAGGGATCTTCCAAGAAACAAGGTGGCAAGGAGATGCTCAAGCCCCGAGCCCGTGCTTTCGCTACAAAGGAGAACAAGTCCACCAAGGACGCGACGCGAGAGGCTGAGCTCGACAAATACTTTGCTGAACCCGTCGTCCCTGAGGTGACCACGTGCCTCCTCATCCCTCTCGCGCCAACCCCTACGGCTCGAGTTCCGCTTCAAGAGAACCCAGGGTCATTGCTTCCTCTTCCTGCATTAGCATCAATCCACAACAATCACGAAATTCACTCCCTGCGTGTCTCATCATTATTTTCCCGGCTCGACGTGGCGAATGTTTGGACGCGCGGGGTGAAGTGCTCTGCCTTCTCGCACGGAGGAGGTACGGAGGGCGTCTGCACCATGCTCAAAGTCGAGTTTGTGGGCTGGACGAAGGCTGAGGTTCGTAGTGTGCTTGGAGAAAGCGGGACGGGTTGGTGTGTTCTTGAGGAAGTGAGGACGTCAGAGTCGAACGGCTTAGGTGTCCTCAGCGATTCAGACTTCGACGATAGTCTGTCGGACACGTCGTCTGTCCTTTCTGGAACGTTTGCAGACAGTCGAAGTGGCAGTCATACGGATTTGATGACGGGTTCAGGACCGGTTGACCCTTCCCAGTCGCTCATGATGCCTACATTGGACTTTTCTTCATCGTTCTTGGCTGCTTCCTCGCCTACCCCAGCACCGCCGGCGCAACATAACTTTTCATTCGTACAATCTGATGGGGATTTTGACCCGTGGTTGGACAATGAAGCGCCCTCGGATAGTGGATTGTCCAGTGCGGATAGTTGGGTTGATTCCCCATCTTTTGGTGGGTGGAACGGGTTTAGTTCGCAGTTTGCGGGGAAGGTGGATGCCGCCAGATTTTGATTCTTTTTTTTTTTGCGGTTCCATTGTCTACTAGGCGTATCTACACAGTTGGCTCCTAGTATACAGAAAACTGGCTCGGATTTTGATTCTTGTCCATTATATCGCTATACACTCCTTAGTAAAGTCTTTTTTCTCTAAGTTTGTATGTTCTATCATCATCGTAACATGACCATCGTAACACGACATTTTTGTGCTACAGCGGGACACTGTCAATATGCTTAACTTGGTGCAGCTTTATACCCTGACATTGTCATGGGGGTGTGGCGCATGGCCAGCGATTCTGAGCAGGATGAATGCTCAAGGAACTGACAAGAACTCTGATATCAGACAATCAGTTTCACTCGGGACATGAACGCCAGAGATAAAAAAAAGTCTATTCTGGTACGCAATATAAATAAATGCTGTATGTAGATTATTGTAAGCAGAAGCTATGATGTACTGTACTATGTGTGAGTTTTTCGTCGCGCTCGATAGCGAGTCGCGTTAATATGATAATCATTGAAGAAAGCAGAAAGAACGTAGACACGTGGATGCTGATACACAGACGGAGATAACAAGAGATGGTAGCGTGATGCGCGCGTGAAGGAAGTAGTCGTTTCGTTTTCTTGTAATAGATGAAGGCTGGAATAGCAGCTCGTAGCCGTTGATGATTTTCTTGTTAGATGATAAGGCAACTGAAAGGCAGAAAAGAGACAAAAGACCAGTGACGGGACAGAAAGACAACCTGAATACGAGAAATAGAGAAAAATAAGCAGTAGACGTCGTTTCGAGTCCGAGTTCCGAGCTGTTTAGATATGATTTATTTCAGGTGCCCCGCGATAGCGTATCCACGAGAAGAGACAACGAAGGGCCATCGAGACCCTTGCAAAAACCCTGCGCCAATCATTAAAGCCGGTTGGGGGTGGCACAATCAGCTGAGCGGAAGAACAGGACCCAATAGTCACAAGAGGGGGGGACACTTGAACCGAGAGAGAAGAGACTTGTGTGTCCTTGATGGAAGGTTGTGCGGAATCAATCGGCACGGGCGCCATGTTGTCCCGTGTTTCTTGAAGTCCAAGTCCAGAAGCAGGAGGAGACGAGAGGATGTCGTCCACACGAGGCTGATTCCTAGGGGCTGACTTCTTGAATTGAGTCACATCCGGAGGCCGAGGATAGTCTTGAGGGCGCTCCCTCGTATCAGCAAAGGCGAGTGCTGGATGGGAGAGAGCTTTATCTACTACCATTGCCCGAGGGTAGATCCCTTCTCGGGCGTTAGTAAAGTCAGGAGAACGAGCTGACGGCGGAGACGCGGGCACCCGAGTGGCTATAGAGGTTTTTCGCCTTACCGTCACCTGGTGTTGCTTGGACCTGGCATCTGTGACTTTCGATGGAACTTTAAAGGCCGGCTTGACCTTGGGCGACGTAGACTTAGGTGGGGGTGTTCTTGAGGATGGTTTCGGCGTAGCCTTGGGCCTCGACGTGACTTTGTGAGGCGTCCGTGTGGGCGAGGGATTCGAAAAGACAATCGGAAGAGGGACCACCTTGGGAGGTATCATGAACACAGCTGTGGGTGGGGATCGGGCGACCATAGGCTTCGATGAGATCATAGGCTTTAGTGCAACCGTGGGCTTTGGTTGGGGCTTTGGTAGGACCTGGGGAGCTAGGGAGGGTGTGTTTGTCACCACATCTATACCGGCATTCTCCTTCTGTGCTCGCTTGGCTCGTTTCGGCGGCGCCGAAAGTTTGATTGGTGTACCAACCTTGACGGGAGTGAAACTCGGCCGCTCCGCGTCGGTTGGTGACAGGAGGTGCCTGTTGGTTACCTCGCTGAAGGGCAGCCGTGAAGGAGAACTACTTGACTCCGCCTCTTGGACCTCGTCCTCCAGATCCGGAGGTGTGATAGTCACCTCTGGCATCCGGGTGATATCTCCCCGTATAGGCCGCGCCTTGGCGGGTGGAGGAGCACGTTGTGCGAGTTTTTGCCGTATGATGAGAGGCGGAAGGACACCACCTGCCCCTGGGGAATGTGATTGGGTCGGACTCGGACACGAGAGTATCTCTAGAAGTGTCGGGTCCACTACTTTGCGGGTAGGCAGGGGCGGAAGAGGTATATTTGGTGGCGATGACGGCACCGAGACTTTGGAATCGACGTCGGAAGCAGAAACTGAAACTAAGGAGGCGGGAGGAGGTGTCGCAGGAGTAGGGGACTGGTTGCCGGTAAAGAATGCGCCGATTTTCTTCCATATACTCCTCTGCCCCCGTGATCGCAGGGAGAGGAACTCGGGGGAAACGTAGGTGAAATCGGGGTACGGATCAGGCGAGCATGGTGCGCCTTCCATTATTGTGCACACGGTCATGTCCTTGGGGAGAGGGATCAAATGAGGTTTCCAACGCGGAGAGAGCGCCTGAATCCTAATTTTATCCCAACAGCTTCAGGAAGAATTAGCCTTTTAAATATGACACGAATCGCCGTGAAGACTCACACTTGAGAAAGCCATGGATGGCGCATGATGTACTCAAGCCGGGCTGGTTTATTAGAGTCTCTGCGAAGCAGATGGCCTAGAAAATCCCGCGCCTCAAGAGATACAGAGTCGTCTGGACGGAACGTCAGTTGTTCACATAGGACTGCCTCTAAGATATCGTCGTGCGATTGTGACCCTTCTCCAAAAGGTAACTATCACTCAAGTTAACACATCGCGGAAAATATGATGGATCAGTCCAACTCACTCTCCCAGTCAACATGTTATATAGCGTGACACCAAGGGCATGGAGGTCCGCTTCAAAGGAGTAAGGGCGGCCGAGGTGAACGTCCGGCGACATGAAGGGTGGAGTCCCAACCCGCTCCGCCGAAGTGTAATCAGGATCACTGATTCTAAATGATCCAGATAAGGCATTAGGGTCCGCTGTGAAGCTCACATCGGTAACTGGGGATGCTTTGAGCCGGGTGGCGAAGCCAAAATCGATCACGCGGATATGACCGCTCGGAGTGAAAACGATGTTAGCAGGTTTGACATCGCGATGAAGAACCATATGCGTCTTCATCTGCTCCAATGCAACGAGCTAGTGAAGGGTATTTTTTAAGCAAACTGGGCGAGTAGGAAGAATGTGCGGCTGACCAATTCTGCCGTGTAGAAGCGGGCTCGCTCTTCTGAAAACCGGGTTTTAACAGCAAGATTGATCGCCATGTCATGACCTCCAAGATAGCGCTGAATAGGATGTAAAAAATCACAGAACACATGAAAGGGGGTCAAGTACGAACCGTGACGAGATAGAAGTTATCCGCGTCGTGCCAAGACGCCCACAGGGGAAGTAAGAACGAACAGCCGCTTAGATCCCTCTGAATTTCCTGCTCAAGTATTGTCCTAGTATCATGACCCTGGCCTTTCTGGACGACCTTAATGGCAACCGGCTCTTTCGAGAGCCTATCTCGAGCCAGATACACGTGTCCACTATGACCCTTCCCGATGAGCTTCAACAGCTCGAAATCAGCCAGGGATAGGCGGCATTGGGACTCAGGGAGCTAGAAAGAGAACAGAAAAATAAAGCAGCAGCTGTCAGCCACTAAGCGACGACAAGAGGGGTAAACATACGACTGAGCAAGAGGGAGAAGACGAGGACGAAGACGAAGAGGAGGAATTAGACATGATTATGAGGGTGTAGATATGTCGTAGATTATAAGATACCGAGGGCGCGAGAGAGGATAGCAGACAGACGTCGATGCACGAAGCAAAGAAGAACAAAGGGGTTGAGACATTGGATGACAGTATATATATATTGGCGATTTGGGTTGCAACTGGTGGTCGAGGAGAAAAGGATGAGTGCTTACATAAGAGGTAATTTGAGGAGAAGAACTTGAAGTTGACAACTGAAGTAATCCGGTCCAGCTCGCCACGTCTGCCACACAAAACTCATTTCTCTCAGCTTTTGCATAGCTGCTCGCCAAACTCTGACCTGTTACATGATCATAGGCTTGCAACCGTATGACAGTGGATCAGAAAGCTTGCAGAAAACTGGTGCTCGCATCTTGAAGAAGCTCACGTCTATGCCAGTCACTAAAGCAAATGAGAGTGAGAGTAACGGAAGAAGTGATGAAGGATATTATCATCATCTCGATCTGGTGTCTACTTGGCCCAATTGCGTTTACGTGAACATCGCAGAAGCGCGCCACAAATGGCTCACGCTGGTAATCATACTTAAGCTCAACTTCATCGTTCCGGGTCCGCCTCTATCCCGCGATATGCATCCTATCGTTTTTCTGAGCTTTTTCGCTGTCAGCGTCTCCAGCACGAGTGTTTCTTTCCCCCCTGAGCTCTTCTCCCCTCTCGTACCTCAAAAAATTCAAGCAACTTTCAACAAATTCAACACGAACCCAGTCCAATACCCGCAGTACACGAACACTTTAGGAATATGGCAATATTTTACGCCCAATGCATGGTCTAGCGGCTTCTTTCCCGCTACCTTATATGCCCTCAACGAGCGCAGCATACTCTGTCCACCCACCCCTACCAATGCCCTTGGTATGGTCGATTGGTTGGATTTAGGACGCTCTGCGACTGGAAACTTGGTGCCGCCTGAACCCGAGAACACCCCTGACCACGATCGGGCATTTTTGATCTCTTTTCTGGAGGAGCTTGCAATGTACGCGGGCAGCAAGCCTGAAGCGACTAACTTTGCTTGACTCTCAAATTGAAACAGAAATCCGGATAATACAACCGTACAGGCTGCAGTAGTTGACTTTGCTAAAATCTTGGCAGATCGTTTTAACCCCGCCGTTGGCTGCACGAGAAGTTGGGATGGTTCAGACCCCTATGTTGGTAGAGTTTTCTTCATCATATCAACTCGGGACCGTACTGATAACAGTGTTGAATCTAGAAGGTCGTCGTCGACATTATGATGAACCTAGAACTTTTGATTCTAGCTGCGAATTTTACAGGTAACTCGACCCTCTACGAAATGGCCATAAGCCATGCAGACACCACTATGAGGGACCATGTCCGGGATGATGGTGAGTGAGCCTTTTAACGTAATGTGATGACACTTACGTCGCGCTGATCGTTACTGCTCAGGTTCGACATGGCAAATGGTTGAATACGACTCGACTACGGGGGAGGTCGTTAGAAAACGGACAGTACAAGGGTATTCAGATGATAGCACTTGGTCGCGTGGCCAAGCATGGGGTATTTATGGGTTTGCAAACAGTAAGGCAAAGTCTTGTTCAGCTTCGCCGGGATTGGTTGATTGACCCAGAGTGTGTATCTTGTCAGTGTTCAGACTTACAGGCGTCGAAAAATACCTTGAAACAGCTCGTCTTCTCGCGGGCTACTTTATAGACCACATCCCTGGCGACGGGATTGTTCCATGGTGAGTCTGAGTCTTCTAAATCTTCATGATTTTCACACTCGCATTGCAGGGATTTTGACGCACCTCTCCTCCCGGGCCCTCGGCCTGCTGATTCGTCTGCCGCGTGCATTGCTGCAGCCGCTCTCCTTCTCCTTGCGCGTTACGAGGTTGACGAAACTAATGCGGGTTATTATACGAATTCTGCGATGCAGGTAAGACGATCGCCTGTGAGATGCCCTGGCAATGCAAGTGCTTACCTTCACAAGATCGTAGATGCTATCACCTCCCTAGCGTGGGTGCCGTCTTGGGAGAGCCTCTTGTCAAACGCGACAGTGAACAAGCCCGCAGGTAATGCATTGACCGGCTCGATGTATAGTAAGCTTGTCACCCGTTTGAGTATCCTCAAATTCAGCTCTTCCGGGCAGGTGATTATTACTTTATCAAGGTGGGCAACGAACTCATCTCCAGGGAGCTTGTGGAGTGCCCTTAATGTCGATTGACCTCGTGTGTTGTGTCCACACAAGCCGTCCGTATATAGTTTCCTTTGGCAATTTGAAGACAGCATTATACTCAATTCGAGGAGTACAAAGTGAAGATTGTCATGTAGCGCGCGTCAGCTTGAGTAGAGTTCATACTTCACGTCAACCTTTCAACTTTTGAGTATCAAGTTGGACCTAACACAAATGATTGATGTCGGGAAAAGGGAGAATGGTCATAACATGGAACTGATTTGAAAAAGGGGCCTATCCGCGCGTCATATACTCCAAATCACTGACAAATAAAAAGATTATTTCTAATAAGATGAGATTTCAACAAGACCTTTGCCACAAGCACACATCGATCCTTTCACTGATCTCCAGATAAAGAATTGAGATAAGACCCGATCTAGCCGTAGTTGAGGCGGAAAATGTCGTTGTACCTGCGCAATTTTCAGAACGCGCCAGGAAGTACTATTTGAGGAGGTACATACACGTAGTAGCTTGAACCATCGGGGATGAGTTGGAAGATTTGGCTGTACTGGAGGGGGTTTGTGCTGTCGTCGACCTTTTAAAGTCAGAGTGAATTTACGCGAAAGAGTCGGACGTAGAAAGCATAGACGCACAACGAGGAGTCCAGTAACGCTGACAATGAGGCTTGCGACCGTGGGCGAAGAGGGCTGCGCGTCCAAGGTGGTCACTTTGTGCTGCACTTTTGAAAAGGGCAGGCTCTAAAAAATAGTGTCAGAAGTCTCTTAAGAGAGATCGGAGATTGCGTACAGTGAGTTTCTCAACGATCGCATTGCTTCCAGCAATGGGCTCGCCCTCCCACGTCAGCATGGACTCTGGACGCTAGATGGACAGAAAATGAGATAGGAAGATCGGCAGAAGCAGGAAGGTAACCGACGTAGAGAGAACCGAGGGAAGAGCGGTCAGAGTCAAAAGTAGAGTAGTAGAAGTCAGTGAATTGCTTCGCGATGTTATTTATGTCGGCCATGGTGAGCAGAGAAGGTCAAGTTGAAGGGCGAACGATTGAACGATCACAGATCAAGATGTCGACTCACGTGACCCTGAACAGCGGGACAAGTCACAACAGCCATCAGATTCCAAGCTGTAACAGTAAATTTGAAGATACGTAGACATGTCGCATTTCACCGCCGATATCCAGCAACGCCCGGCTATGCGTAGAAAGTCCTCCGCACAGAATCTCCTCAGCTCCTTCAAATCCCCCTCCTCCGTGCCGTCTCCCATCTCAATAGGCACCACCAACGCCACAAACCTGCCCTTTGCTGTTGTAGGCGGTCCGACCACTCCCACCAACAGCATTGCGAAAGAGTCTGATGTCCAGTCGGTTCACACCGAACCTACCGGTTTGTCGCACCCTAGCGGCGCAACTAGCCCCCAGCTCGGCCAGGGTACTTCCGTCGAGTATTTGCGCGATCTCGTCCAGAAGCGTATCATCACGCTCACGTATATACGCAATATACACGAAGGGTGTGTAAAGCAGTAATTGCTACTGCTTCTGCCTCAATTGAACGTGTTTGTTCTTCTCAGACGCAGTCATTGGTTCCATACCATCCTCATATCACGCGCCGACCTCGAGCGCGAGTTTGGCAACAATAGTTCCGAAATACGGAAACGGTACGTGGCACTCTGATCCCCTACCCAGTGATCCTGATACTCTATAGAACAACTCGCTATGCTATCCTTGGTATGTCACTATCCAACTTACTTGACATCAACTCGCCGCAAGACCTCCTTCGCGGGCTTATCCAGACAATAAGTGAGTTCGACCAGAATAAGGATGACGGCGACAAGCCCAAGACGGTGTGCACTTCAACCTTTCCTCAATGCGACACAAAAACTCAAATAATCACATAGCGACAATCCCGACGTCTCTTCAGACCTAGAATCAGTAAACGTGGTGGACACGAATACGCCGTTTCCTTCTCAGACAGCTCAGATGCCTCCTATCTCATGATCCCGCACCTAGTTAGTTCTTTACTCTACCATCAGCAAAAGGCGCTCATATCCAGATAGCCCTTCCCCCTCGATTACCATCAGACCCTTCTCTCCCTTCTTGACGTCATTTCCGAGGTCTACAACAAAATTTCCAAGATCCTTGGCCCTTCACCCTTTGCGCACCCTTCTCAACACATGATGGGCCCTCTCGGCCTTCTTTCACCTCACCCTGGCGTTTCGTATATCCTGTCTGGCGATAACACCTCTGCCGGCAATGCCAATGCTACCCAGTACTCAATGCCAGGCACACAATATCACTCACCATACGGTGGCCCTGAGGACATGAGCAGTAGCCTATGGAATATTGCGAACCCGGGTAATGGCGCAGGTGGGCTCACCTATGGTGGAGTGCTTGGGAGCCCGCCGCCAAATTTGTCGTTTACAGAATCTGTGCTTAAAATTGACGGAAAGATCAAAGTACGTGTTCTTCGGATTCAATTGATACCTGAGCTGAGATAAATTCTCCCAGAAAATCATGTCGCCCCTATTAAAAGAACTAGACACGTTCGCACGAAGTGCAATCAAAGACGAACTCGCGTCACTTGACCCTTTGCTCAATACTGTCGAACTGAAGTCAGAGTCCTCTGTTAAAGCTGGTGGTGGACGTATAATATATGATCCCAATAAGGGGCTGTAATCAGACCGCCAAACGGGGGTCATGGATAAACCTGCGATGGTACGCAGTGATGACGAGAAAACCAGGTACGGTTTGTGGGTGTGTTACGTGTTTTCATTCTTGTTGAGGTTATTGCAGAAGTTCTGATGGTGGTTTCGAAGCACTCCGAGACGGAGGCTGCTCATCGAGGTCAACGATCTGCGTGTCACGAGCTCACTTCGTAAAGCACACCATAATCTTGGACCTTGAGACCGGAGGAAGAACGATTCGATGTTACTCAGCTTCGCTCGAGTTTACAGGCTACCTTCCCTCTGTTGACTGGGAGGGATCGCCGTTGCACACAGCACCAGGACTCTCACAATCAGTCTACGAATACATCAAGTGCGCGCAAAGAAAATTGTATTTATATAACGTCTCCTGTACTAGTCCACATAAAATCAGACGGGGGGTTTCCATCGCTTGCTTTGCTTGTTAGGGAGAATATGTGCTCTCACACCAGTGAAGACGACGAGTGGAGTATGGGTGGGGTGTGAGATGGAGTGGGCCTTAGGCCACGTTCCACGTTTAGCACTTGCAGCTGCCCTTCTGGCATTCGCAGCTATGGGGAGACGATGGGTCAGCACAACACAATGCAACGATATAGAGGTAAGCTGGACACACGTTTGTGTGCAGTGGCAGTGAGAGTTGTCGCCGCAGTTGGCGTTGGAGGGAACAGAGGTGGTCTATGAGAGGCCAATTGTCAGAGTCTGGCAATGCATGTGGGGCGATGGCGACTGACCGCAAACATGTTTATTGAGAGAGGCGAGATGGTTTAAAGGCTTGGGTGAAAGTTGGTAGTTGGTGGTTGGTGGTTAGAAGAGCGTCAAGACTTCTCCCTTTTATCGTTTTCGAAAGAAGGGTCTTTCCTATCGTGGAAACACAGCTTAGCGCAGCAAGGACGGGACCGCTGGACCGAAAGCTTCATATTAAATTTCCGCATTCATCATTCTCTCGGCCACCCTGGCAGATCTCAGAACACGGGACAAGTGATGGATTGATAAGGACCCAAGGCTTTGATATCTCCAGGACCCTGATGGCAAGCTGTCAATCTGTGGCGTACCATCATTCGGCTGCCAGTGAAACCAGGTGAAACCGGGGACTAGATATGTTTTCACAACAAATATGAGAGATTGATGAATATGATAAGATGCACTGCGATAATCAATCAAAGGATGGTGTGTGAGCGGGAGCCAGACAGAGTCAGACCGCTTGACGGGGAACACGGGGGCGCCGGCTGTGGTAACCTAGAGTTCGTGTGGGGAACGAACACGTTGCGCTTTGCTTTTTTTGTACTTACGGGTGAATCGGTGTGTGTGGGAAGGGTTGGAGAAGTGTACCGTATTGTGCCACAAGAAGTGAAGAGACCTAATGGGGAATATGATGTTAAAGACCGAGTTCGAAGTACAAGCTCGTCGGATTTTGTACTAGATCCATATTTATGGGGTGACTGCTTATGCATATTTTGGGGAGGAGCGGCACGCCCAGCCCAGAACAGCCAGCTTACTGAGAACTACAAATATACGTTCCTCCATCATTGCGCTGTTAACATATACATATGTAACTCGTGATACATTCTATGCAGTGGTCAATTCCTCCTGAGGGAGTGATGGCTGCGGCTATTGTGTTAGTATGAGCCCCATGACATGTGCTCCCAAGGTGCTCGTTTGATTATCAGAACATCTCGAATTGATATAACGATGTGATTTGTTACCATGTTACTATTTTTATATCTACCAGATCGATAGGTTTACGTACGGTCTAGTCTACACTTGATCATACGTACGCGTGCCGCCGCCGCCGGTTCTAGTATTGAATCAGGTGTTGCGATCCGACGTGTAGGGGCACCGTGAGCAAGGACAGTGGCCGGGCCAACGACGGGGACTAAAGAATGAAGGACAGTGGCTGGGCCACCCAGGGTCAAGGAAGACAATGGACAATGGCAAGAAATCATATATATGTGTTGGACAGACTCGTAACACCCTCAG
>JAGGAR010016195.1:0-14602 GCA_017657315.1 Termitomyces sp. K1Ag
GTCTCCGGGTTCCCCGAATCCAAATCCAGCGCATGTACCTCCTCAGCCTGAGCCTGAACCTGTGCCGGTGAGACGAAGAACCGGCATAATTGATGCCAATGTCAGGACTCAGAAGATGGAGTCCGAGTCTAGAACCCAATAGGGGATTGGAATGGGGGTGGGGATCAGAGTGTCGACCAATAAGTAGCCTGAGCCCAAGGCCGCCAAGCTGCGTATACAGGCTTGTAGCATCCAAATGAAGCAACATATACGCCCTCGTTGATGTTAATGCTGGAAAAATGCGGTAGCGAGCGAGCTGAATGAATCCGAGGGTTACCCGTGTGCACTACGCCGCGCGTCACGGAGGAGAAGGATGGCCGTTGGCGTTCACATCTGTGGGAACGAAGTTACCTACCTAAGCCTTGGGCTTCTCAGATCCATGGAGTGCCGTGTACCATGTAGAATGATAAGGCGGGCCCCAGATGTGATCTGGATTCGGAAGATTGAGATTGAGCTTAAGCTTGAGAAATGAGTACTGAGTGACGAAATCGAGTTCGAGATTGTTCGTAGATTTCATTCATTGTTCCTGTTGGTGGACAATAACGAATGAAGCTCAGACAAGAAGAGAAGTCGGCCATGGCCATGGCCAAGGCCAAGTGGAATCACCAAACGAAGAAATTAAATAACCCGGCGATCAAGAGTAGAAAACAGCGGTAAGGGTTCTACGTGTGGGTGGTTATACAACTCGTGCTTGGACAATGAAAGTGTTAAATGCAGATGATGAGGATGAGGATGAGGATGAGGTCGTGGCGGGTCGTGGACGATGGATGATACAGGGTACGGTATATAAAGAGTCCGCAGCGAACGAGTCCGTGGGGTCAATAGACGAAATGTAAAATAGTATAAGCGTCTAAAGTCTGACACTGAGCAACGAATGCTGGGTTGGGAGGAGGGAGGGTGATGCGGGATAAATATTAAAGACGCGTATCGGGGACGACTAGAAACCGCCGAGACAGCCGTCATCCTCTATGCGGAAGGACGAGATGGTATGGAGGGCACGGCTGAGGGCGGGAACGCGTTTTTTAGTCGGTGAGCGGAGGGTGGGACAGTCGGGGGCGGGGGCGTCTGGTATCCGGTCGGGAGTGCGAGAGGGGTCGTGCTTGCGTTCTCTGCGCCGCCTGGGCTTGGAGACGGGAGGCTCGTCGTCGTCGCAGGGAGACGCGGAGAATGTGGAGCGAGAAGAGGGGGATGATGGGGGATGCGGGAGGAAGGAGAGGGCGGTTGGTGAGATGGGGCTGACTGCGTAAGGGTCTGCGTTGAAGGAGTAGTAGCGGTCCTGGGGGATGACAAGGCCCAGAACGTGATCTGGTGGAAAGCGCGACTCGGCAGGAGGGCTGGAGAAGCCGTCTGATTCGTCGGATTCGGACGAGAGATCGGGTATAAGCGACGGAAGAGAGGCCATCGTACGCGCTGCGTCGTCTAGCTGGCGTTGTTTCATTGCGCGCGGGTGGAGGCCACGGCTGCTGTGGTAGCGTCCGCGGGGGGAGGCAGAGGGCTCATCGAGGGTGTATGTTCGGCCCGGGCAGCCGCGTGCAGGGAGCGCACAGGAGTTGGGAGACACCTCGATGGGGGAGCGGTCATAGGCAGCAGGGGAGTGGGCGGTGAAGGTGTGGGTGGTGAGTGAAGGAGACGGGGGAAAGTGGACGGCGAGAGGGGGGGTGGTGGGGGTGCAGCCCAGGGGGGCAGGTCGCTTGAGAATGGGGCGTGGAGATTGCATGGTGGCGATATACCAGCAGCCAAGCGTGAGGTCAGCAGCGCAGAGCCATGGCAGTCGCAGCACACTGGTGCGTTATAAAACTCTCAGAAGATGGCCATCTCTATCAAATATCTATATTGATTCCTATTTGGTCTTTGTTTTCTTTTTTTCCACGGCCGGCCGACCCACTCTCCGGCCCATCCTCTCCTTAGCTTCTCCGCGTCCCTAGGATCGACTTGGCTTGCTTGGCTCCACAAGCCAGCCAACGCCGGCCTTTTTTCCAAATCGGGCCCCGCCTCCATCTCCTTGCCGGCGTAAATCCCGCACCTAAACTGAAAATCCCAAGTGGCGCATCCGCCCACATGCAAGTCCTTTCAGCATTCTACGCGCTTCATCGATAAAGAATTTTTTTTTTATGTACAATCATTGTCCCTGTCATGTCTTCTCCCGTGAAGTTTGCCTATGTAGACTCGTTCCACTCTCCAGCCTCGCTTTGCGCATCATGAGACCACTGATCTGTCACTGGATCGACATCCCCTCGATTCAGCCACCCTGGCAATCAAGGCTTCAGCTTCAATAACCTCGCCTCGGTCAATAGCTGTCCTCAAAGCTCGATCCTTTCTTGACAGAAGCTCTCAACTGGCAAGAACACGCGGCAGCCGTCATCACTTCGTACCCGAACGCAAAAGGCGAAAATCCCGCATTAAACATTCGCCTTTCGCGACATACATAAATGTACCACGATGCCGTGATTGCCTCTCCAATGCACTCTGCACCCGAGTCGTTATCTCTGGTAACTTTGTCCTATATACATAGGAGGGTCCTGGGTCCTGATTCCTGAATACACATCACAAACTCAGCTCGACGAACCTGATAGAAACACCTATGTAGAACCTCACATGTTCAGGTCGGTCGTTGTTGTTCGTTGTCATGATTACCCCCGCTTTTGTATTGCTACCTACAAACGACCTAGCTTCAAGTTTTTTTTCAATTTCGTCGTCACATCTACATCTGATCTTATCTCCCCTCTGTACATCATGGAACTTGTGTACTCATATGTTCCTTTGAGGCGTTATGTTGTACCTGGCCAGCTGATGCGGTATTTTTAGACATACCCACCCACCCACCTACTTCCCGTTGAAGACTCCTCAAGACTAGTGCTCGTAGTAGATACTGTCCCAAAAATAAACTCACAGCCCCTATTTAACAGGTATACAATGACGTCCACTGTACTCTACTGTACTGTGCTAGCGCTTAACCACGAGCTCGCATAACTACAGGAAATACAATACGCCCTAATACGCCCGTCGCCCGTACGCGGTACACGCGTCCAGGTCCAGTCCAGTAACAACGATCAAATTTCAAACCAAGCAAGAAAGCGAACCGTGTCGCTAAGACTAACAAATGACGACACAACGACCGAACGACAACAACGACAACGCCATCATTCATCTCGGTTCAGTCGTACAATTCAAATTCCTAAAGGCTATGTACTGTACAACTCGCATGCCCATCCATCCCGCTGTCAATTTCCAATTTCGAATTCCTGTAAGAGGTCAAGCAAGATCTATGTATGTATGTAGAAACAATAGAAACGCTAACATCATGATCAGGCATCACTGACGTCGACGACCTTGCCTCCACCCCCCCACACCCACCCCCACGCTGGACTAGTACTGTACTGAAGAATTTCTAGATTCAGTTCAGCTATCATACATATGTAAGTACATAGAAGCACATACATGAAGTACACAATCAGAAACGTTGAACGTTCGAAAACGAAACAAGACCGATGGATTTATGATCACGAGAGAGTCGGAGAGACTGCAGTTTATTTTCTCTGTCATTGTCAAGTATAGACACCGTAAAATGAGATCACTGGCATGATAGACAGAATCCAGATACAGATAAAGACAGATCCGGATCCCCCGCGTGCTAGTGCTAAGTGCGCATCGACATTCCCTCCTGCCCTTCGGCAAGTCCGTCTTTCCGTTCTACATATATGATATCACGCAGAACCTTCAAGCAAGGAGATAAGATATCGAATTCGAACTCACTCAAAACAAACAAAGTTTCAAAACCACATGCATGCATAACCTTACATATAAATAAATCACCTTCCGAACAATTTACCCAGCGCGCCATCGTCCCCTCTAATAGCAAAAACCCTCTCCCTCTTCCCCCTCTGATTCTCCCTCTTTGATCATGATTCGCCCCCTCGCCCCCTCGCCCCCGTGCGCACCCCAAATCAAGGATCAAGGATCAAGGATCAAGGATCATGGCCCGGGGGATCGTGGAATCGTGGAATCATGGATCGCTAGTTCCCCCATCCCGAACGATCAAGGTGTTCTCATGGTCTGGTGTCCCGTGCTCAGTGTTCACTTCAAGTTGGAGGATTTGGATTTCGAGAATGACCCTGAGCCTCAGGCTGAGGTGATATTTTAAGGACATTGCGATTTGCTAGGGGGGTCTCAATGTAAAAGGTACTATATATGTATCTCGACTCGGGACGCACACACGCAAGAAGTGGTAAATTATGTATGTATGTATGGGCATCTGGGATCTCTGGACTTAATTAATAACAGTACTGCGGTGTACTGGTGTCAGTTAGTCTAGGGTGGAGATACATTATACATATACATATACATAGATGTCGGTGTCAGTTGCCAGTAGATTCCGAGTTTGATGTCACAAATTGAAAATGTCATGTTGATTGAGTCCATCGTGATCAGTTTTGTATACAGAAACAGTTGGAAACAGACATGCTTAAAGCAGAAACACTGATTGAACCCTCGCCGGACCAAGAATGTCCAGAGGGTACCCATGTGTGAACTGACCAGACGGAGACTGAGCCATTAGGTATCGTGATCCCCCGGTAGACAGTTAGACAGGTCACAGGTCTCTTGTGCTCTGGCTCGGTACGTTGGACTCGAGATGGATTTTTCACTGGGCCGAATCAGGACTAGTTCAAGAAAATTCCTCGAGAACAAAGCAGAGCACAGAAGAGATAGTAGTAATAGCCGAGATGAATGAGCATGCAAGCGTAGACCGTGTACGTAGATTCGGAAACGTGGAGAGGGATAAGAACATGAGGTGACCCCACCACATTGCAAAGAAGGCTCGTTAACGTGAGTCATAAAACATTGTCATCGCATCACCGCCGGTTGAGCGTATCAGAACGCCTTGCAAATAGCTCAATTCCAGCTGTTGTCGGAAATGCCATTAAAGAACACTTCGATGTCCAGAAAATTTCGTTGGGTCGCGAGCTCCATGGGTTATATGCTTATGTGCTATGATGCGAGTAGGATACGGCGCGGATCCCGGTGGTCCGTGCGCACTTACATACTCAGACAAGTGTTAGATGGTGATCACCGCTGCTGACCTGCACGAACGCTTGGCAGAACCACAACACGACTCGGAGAAGCGTTCGCTAGAACGACTCGGAGGTGGCACTGCTTCTCAGTCTGTTGCAGATGCACCAGGAAGGCAAAGATGGACGTTGTTTGAACTTTGTCACTGGGATCATTGATCAGTCTGCGATTTGGACTTGGCAAGCTGGCACGAGACAGAGAAGCACTAGTGGCAGGTCCTTCGAATTCGAGCGACAAGCGACGTGGGGACGGAACTGCGGGCTGATTATTCGGCGGGCCAAGAGTTACATACATACAACAGACATTGCCGTGTATTCGTGACCACCAATCGGTGATGATCATGACGTAGAGATAGATGAGCTTGCCAAGAGGGTGTTTCGAGAACGAAGCGCTTATGGCGCCGGAGACGGCGCTTAGAAAGGAACTGCGGGTTGTAAATGGTACTCTCCTCCTCCGGATCGCCAAGCTCGCTATACCAACAATGCAGAGCTTAACGTCATAGTTCTCCAGAAACTTGAAGACCAAGACCAAAGCGGTCCAGTACAAAGATAAGCGCTAGATCCGTGGGGCCGGAGAGAGTGGCAACAAGATTGCAATTGTAGTTTCAGATCATACTTGGTGAGGCTGTATCTCCACTCCCCGAACAACGGAAGAGAACTGTACTAGCCACCGAGGGTCATATGCTGTAAGATAAGTGAAGGAAGGATTGGCGCCAAGTGAACCTTGAAGTGAACCTCCGAGCAGAAGTTCTTGATAGTGATTGCTCGGATTAGAAGAGGCCGAGGGATCAAGCTTGACTCAAATCAACAGTAGCTAGTAGTGCTTAGCATGAATGAAAGAGGGAAACGGAAAGGTTGAAGCGTTGGCACGTTGCTTGGCAAGAGTTTCTCGGAAGGTTCTTGAACAGTATGCAAGAGTACTTGTAGCAGAAGGAGTGCGGGCCTCGGTCGCTTGGGCCACCTGCAGTCCTAGGTGATTCGCAAGTACTTGCTCGGGATCGTCATGCCAAGCAACTGCCTTAAGTACAAAGATCTAGAGCGTGGCCCATCCACGGGTTTCTATAGGAATTCAGTTAGAAATCAAAGCTTAAAGACAGGAAACTAGAAGTGAACGAATAGCGTGTTCAGCCAAGACAATGAAGTAAAACTACATACTATGAGAGAAACCAAGCCCAGGCCCATCACCCAAGTAGTGAGACCTCGACACTTCCATGCATGAGTGTCGTAGGTCGCTGATATGAAAAGGAAAAGGAAGACTACTAGAGTGGACTCGAGTCCTTTAGTACTAGCAGCGCCAAGAAGTTCCTAAGAACCTTTGGCATTCGGTATGCCCGATTGGTGAATCCCAGACAGAAGAGGAACTTACTGGTGCTAGCATATCTGTCTGCTATACAACCACGAGTGACCTTTGATAGTAGGTCGGAATTGCTGCAACCATTATCATGAATCGCATTCGTTGTTCAACGCCACAACCCGATGCTCTGGAGTTTGAGATTTTCATTTACCAGACTCGATTGTGAGCAGGTGGAAATGACACCGGTTGTAGGTTGCATGCGAGGCCAATGATAACAGCACCAGCCATTTAAGTGGTAATGTTGGGTCGCCCGCGACAGTGGACACAAATGCGTCTGGTCGTGACAATGTAAGCAAAAGAAAAAAAAACCATCGCACATATACACTGAAGGGGAATCGAACCCCTGCCGCTTGCTTGACACATGAGTGGAAGGCAAGCATGATAACCACTTCACCATCAGTGTTGACATGTATTCATAATTATAAAATACTGTGATCATAGACGCCTCACACGAGACGGTGACATCGGTAATCGTGGGCTTCACGGACCGACTTCTCCTGGCTCCCACAGATGTATTTAAAGCGACTTGACATGCAAGCTTACAGAGTTTCGTAGCCATGCCACGCACCATCCGAGCATCCGTCGTACAGACCTGCAGCGCCCGTTTCTCCATCCCCGACACCCTAATCAAACTTGAACAACTTACCCGCCTTGCTCGTGACCGCGATCGTTCCCAGCTCTGCGTCTTCCCCGAGGCATTGTGCGTCTCTTCATCCCCAATTCTCGTGTCAGACCAAGCCCGAGTATACTAGCATCGGTGGGTACCCGAAATTCTCCACATTCGCCACATCGATTGGCGCGCGCGGCGACGCTGGCCGGGATGAGTTCGCACGATACCATGCGGGCGCGATCGAGGTGCCCTCGCCGACCCTCGCGCGCATTGAGGAGATCAGTCGAGAAACAGGAGTGTTTCTAGTTGTGGGTATCATTGAGCGGGAGTTGGGGACACTGTATTGTACGGCGGTGTTTGTGGATCCAGAAAAGGGGTATATGGGGAAGCATCGGAAGCTCATGCCCACGGCAATGGAAAGAATAGTGTGGGGTCAGGGAGATGGATCGACACTGCCTGTGTTGGAAAAGAAGTTTGCGAGTGGAGAGGGGGAAGTGGGTACGAGGATATCGGCGACGATCTGTTGGTGAGTCTTGACTAGCTCGGTCATTTCTCATACCATGGCTTGACCGTTGAGCAGGGAAAATTATATGCCACTGTGTATGACCATGTCTTATTATGTATGGTATTCTTTTCTGAAGAGTCTCAATTTCAGTGCGGACGTATTACTACAGTTTAGGGACAGAGCTATACTGCGCTCCCACTGTTGATGATCGTCCAGAATGGCAGAATACGATGCAGCACATCGCCATTGAGGGCGGGTGCTTCGTCCTTGCCGCCTGCCAATATGCGGAGGTATGTCTCTCCGGGCCTGCCTACCAACCGAGCTCTAACATATCTGTAGGCGAAAGATTTTCCGGACGAGCATTTCATCCTTACAGACGCAGGCAATGGTACCCTCCCTGAGCCCAACAAAGTAATGATAAATGGGGGAAGCGTCATAATCAGCCCCCTAGGTAAGATCCTTGCAGGCCCCCTGCGTGACGCGGAGGGCGTGTTGACCGCTGAACTCGACTTGGATGATGTCGCACGTAAGAAGTTTGATTTGGATGTTGTTGGTCATTATGCCAGAAATGATGGTAGGTTTAGTGGTTCTCTTCTGATGCATCAAAGCTGACGTGATTATAGTTTTCAAACTCACTATGAATGCGCCACAAGCTTGATTTGATGGATGTAAAATTGTGTTTAAATGATATGTGCGCTATGAGTATGTACAATGTAACATCTTGTATCATATTTCATTGGAACAGGATGATAGTCTTGTTCCCTCTGTCCTCATTCGAAGACAAAAAGGGACTGGTCCATTCTGATGACTGTCGAGAGCCGGTTTGCAGGCTCTCTTGAATGCGCCACAATCCTGACAGATTCCTTACTACATGAATATCATGGTACATGTACTTTGTAGAGCTGATATCCTCTTAAACATAATAATTCTGCACAGCAAGGTTCTTAACCTTGAACAGCCCCTCCGCGTTCTTATCAGCGATGCGGGTCTGCTTACGATCATGTACATTCTTAACACGTGCACGCACGTATTCTAGACAGCGAGTTGGGAACAAGAACACTCATAACGAGAGTATACTACTTACCGGCACCGGTAACCTGCTCTTCCTGCAGATTAAGGTCCGCTTCCGTCAGATAGCCCTCACGAATAAGTACAGGGCTCGGGACGGGAACCATAGGGACGCTGTCTCCTGGACGGACGAAGTAGAAGAGGCCTAGACGTTCGAGGTGCACTTGGTCTGCGGGTGGGCGGACGACGCGGTGGACAGCGCTCTTGATGTAGCCCTAATATAAGAGAGAATGTTAATGATTTCAACAACTTGATCTTGTAGACCAGGGTTTTCGCGCCTTGGTAAGGAAGGAGAGTGTATCGGCGGCGTTACAGATGATACCACCGTTGACGTGTTTGACCCATTTCCATTCGTTGTCGGGTGTGCGAACTTGGAGGCTGGGTAGTTTGATGAGACTTGCTAGGAGTAAGAAATAAATTCGGACGACGTACGCAGCGACACGTTGTGAGAAGAGAAGGGTAAGGGAACCAAAGTCTGTATGACCAAGAAGCCACTGATCACCGATCCTTTCGTCTTCTTCATGTGATCGCGGGTGATAAATCATCTATGTATCGAGGTTCCGATTCAGGAATTATAGCGAAAAATCGTGAATGGTATGGTGCGCACATAGCGGAGGTGATCCTCTGAAGGAGAATCATAGTGATGTTGGTCAACAAAGTAGTTTTCAGGGAGTTCGAGGATGATGGCGAAGAGGATGAGAAGTTTGCGAATCACATTGGTCCACACTTTCCGGTGGAAGGGCGCAATTTCATCTTCGAATTGGTTGATAAAGTCGTGTCTTGGTACAGAAGCGTAATGCGGGATATATTTCGGGATATTGAGCTGGAGATATCGATGTGATGTGAATATTTAGTATGGATCAGGGACCGTACCACTTCCATGTTCTCCTTCACATCTGTGTTTCCAATGAACCGTGTTGGTTCACGGTATCCGAAGAAGCTGCGCAGCAAAATAAAGTTTATCAGGGTCCTGGCCGCCCTACCACATGTGACTTACTTTCCAACGGTAAAATCGCAAGTAACCTTCTTCTTCTCCTCAAGAGATTGTTTGAAGAAAGTGTTGCCGATAGCAAGCTGCCTGTCGATCTCTTCCTCCTCAAGGTCATGGCCAATGACAACCCAGAAGCCCCACTTCGTAAGAGCAATCTTCAAATCTTGGGCGAGCTGTTCCTTGCCGCCAGGCTGAGCGTCGAACTTGGACAAGTCGATGATAGCCAAAGGGGCCCAATCAAGCGAAACAGACGTCTCGCTAGGGTACGTGAAGTCTTCAAGTGAGGGTTTCGTGAGAGCAGGCATAGTGGTGGATGCGAGCTGAGGCATAAGGAAATTCTAGACACATGCGAAGCAGAGATGTACCCATGTCGAAGTAACCGCGAGAGCGCAGCTCCAATAATCGGACCGATGATATCAAAATAGTCCTGCAAAGATCATGGGTGAGCATAGCTCACGCTATAATTGCAGCAAATTCAGTGTCGGCTTGTCCAGTAGCTAAATCCAGTCATCAGGGCAATCATGGGAGCTCATGTTGGAGTATCAGAATGATACCGCCACTTTACAATGAAATTAGGTGCTTGGTACGAGGATGGAGATAGGAGGCTTCGTAAGTCATAGAAACTATATGCTCGTTTGACTGCTCTCCACAAAGATTGTATGACTGCCGCCGATTAGTAGGAGTCAAGATCGGCTGCCGGTCCGGAGACGGGCCCGGGTTTGCTCCGAAAGACTGGTTCCTAGTATATTATTTGACTTTGATTTGACTCGTCGACATACTATGATATTCAGTTGTCAACTGGTATTCTTCAGACTTCAGTTATCTCGCCTGTGTCCGAATTCCGATGCCTGCTCTACTGTAAAGACAACACACGGGATTCCGTCGGATTCCCATTCCACGTCTTTTTGGAAATACTGTCTCGTATGTATTGCATGCGGCGCCCGCTAGGTCAATGGATATTTATATTGAACGCAAAATTAGATCCATCATAGGTAGCCCTTACGGCAGCTTTGAACGGCTTAAGCTTCGAACGTGCTTCGTCAATGGTCAGATTCTCGTCTTCTAATGCGCTTGAGTTCCCCATCTCTACATTGAACCCTCAACATGGCCTCTACGTCCCCTAACTCGTTGTCCTTGTCTGTTCACAAAGAGGAACTAGCTTCAATAGAGGAGAAGCGCCACAGCTCTTCTCCTCTTCCATCGGAAATACGCCGAATTCAGCGCAAGATTGGTTAGTTCCACTGGCTAAGCCAGTTGTCGATATCGCTGAGCTCACGTCGACTTCTTACAGATGTCAGGATTATTCCTTGGCTTTGCTTCACCTACCTTGTAATGAAGACTGACGCAAATAACATCACGAACTCTGCGATAATGAATGCCGAGAAGAAGCATGACATCAAGTCCCAGCTCAGACTCAGTCCGAACCAATGGAATTGGGTTATAGCTTGCTTCTTTTATCCATATGCATTCCTGGAACCTGCGTCAACACTGATGATGAAAAAGACAACGTATACTCTTTCCCTGCTTTCAAATTCGAAACACTAAGCGAAGGACTCACAGCCCGAGTTTCTGGCTCGGTCGCCTGATGGTAACATGGGGCATCATCTGTGGCTGCGTTAGTGCGGTCCAAAGCTACGGTGATCTGATCGCAGTCCGAGTTTGTGAGCCCCTCGAGCCCACCCTCTTCTATAGACCTGATGGCCGGATTTTCAGTGCAGGGAGCCGCCGAAGCTGGATACTATCCTTGTGTCATTTACTATCTCGCATTCTGGTTCCGCCCGGACCAAATGGCGCGACGTGTCGCCGCGTTCTACTCTTTCGGTCAGTTGAGCGGCTTTCTTGGTGGATTCCTATCATTCGCGATTTCGCACGCCGACGGCCGTATAGCAGGCTGGCGTTGGTTGTTCATCATAGGTAACCGAAGCCAACGGCAGACCTCCGACATTGACTGATGAACTATCGCAGATGGGATTCCCGCGGTCTTGATGGGTATCGTGACTTTCTGGTTGCTCCCTGACTACCCACAGACCGCGAAATTCCTCGATGACGATGAAAAATCTGCAATTCTTGGTCTGCTCACTGAGCATGCGCCTTCGAAAGAGGCGAAGACTTGGGATTGGAAGCAAGTCATTGCATTGTTTAAGAACCCTACCTTCTGGTCATGGAACTCGGTTTCGTTTTGCCACGCGGTCGGAGGATTTGGATTGTCCTTCGCGTTGCCCACGGTTATCTTTCAACTAGGTTCGAATGCCATACTTCAACTTGTAGCCCTTCTGATGGTTTTCTATTCGTCAGGCTTTACGTCCTCAGCCATGAGCAACGTGCTAACGATGCCCCCATATCTCTTGACCTTGATTGTCTTGAACACCCTTGGTTACCTCATTCAGAACCGGAACTTCAACCCTTTTCGCGTAGCCATTGTCTGTACGTCGCTCCTTTTGATATCTAGGTGTCAAATACCCAACGTCTGCCTTACAGTGGAACTCGTCAACATAATCTGTTGCATTCTTCTCCTTGAAGTCAAAGTGACTGTCGTCAAATATCTGGCACTCTGCGTGGCGACAGCAACAGCGGGTTCTGTCTTCCCAACCTTGTGGCCATCACGCGTAAAAGCCGCGCCTGGCACTACCGCTGCAGGAGTCGCCATAGGAGTAACCAACGCGATGGCTCAGTTTGCTGGCATTTTGGGTCCAACAATTTTCTCTAGTAAAGTTGCATTCATCCGTCTTTCGAAGGAAATGCTCAAATGAATTGCTAGCGATCTATGGTCCAACTTACCGAGTATCCTTCCTTGTGTGCTCTGGACTTTTAGCTGGCGCGGTAATCTCAATTGCGACCTCAGGGTTACTGATGGGAGAGCTGATGACGTTCAAAAGACGAGACGAAAACGCCGATGAACGCGCCATTGACCGAAAGGCTTGAAGCTTCACGTATCCATTCGGAATTTCGAGGAGGTATTATTAGGACAGACAAGATACACTGTAACATAGCTGTGGAAAACGATCTAGAATTGCAGGACTTTGATAGAGCACGAGAAGTGAAACAGTAAATAAAAGCAGCGCTTCAATCAACGCGTTTGTTGCTGACATTGCCCGTCGCCTCGTTGTACTTCGTGGCAAGTCTGTCGAACTCTGCAGCCTGTTGGGCAGCTTGCTTTTTGAGGGTTTCTACAATGAATAGGCGTCAGCCGTCATTCCAAGGTCGATGAACAGACTACTAACCGAAATCCTTGGCTTTGGACTGCTCCGATGCTAGCTGCTTCTTCAAATCCTCAATCTCTTTCGCCGTATCTTTAGATACCCCATTCGATTTAGAGGAGGTAGACTCCTTCTTCAGTTTGGCATATTGCTCCTGGGTGTAAATGAGGTCGAGGATGATGTAGAATGTGCGAGTAAGGACAAGGGAAAGGAAGAGCGTGAACCCTGTCAGATACGTATTTCTCTGAGCACTGTAAACTGCATTAGAACTGCATGAAAGAGAGAGAAAGACACAGAAACGCACTAGAATTTTCTCGCTGCGATGTTGGTTTCAGTCCTGACGTCACCGTACGGCTGCTGTCCAGACTTTGCGAGCTCGGCCTCGGCACTAATTTTGAACATACGCTGTAGAGCGTCTGCGAAGAGTATAGCCACGAAACTGCATGTTCAGATGTCAGTATTGAGCCAGCAGGTGCTGCGGAGACGAACATAAATGATATCTTGAGTGCGTATGCGATCTTGGCGATTATAGGGGACTCAGAGAAGAACCTGAAAACTTTTTTCCGCACTGTATATGGCAGTGGTGCAACGAGAAGGCAGAAAGTGACCATCTATTGTTGAAAGAAATTAGAAGAGTGGCTCAAAGAGAATGTGAGACGCACCTCTGCCGCCAAGAGCAGAAAAGTGAGAGAATAGCTAGAATACGTGTAAGATATAGCATTAAATCGACCTTTGGAGTCGACTTACTAGATTGTCATAGTCGTTGAGAGTTAAGGAGTATGTGTTCAAAGATCAAGAACTTGAACTTGAAACAGCTCATAAACGCGTCACGCAGCCGACGTCACATATCATTGATAGCTGGATCCGGACGCTGCGCTGCGCAGCTCCACCACCAATTCGAACCACCAATTCGAATGTTCCACGTCTTTCATGAGCAACCTTCGAATTCCACTGTCGAAGAAGATCTTTGACAGACCATGACGGAATTAACTCAACTTGCTCTTTCTGCTTGGCCTCAATTAAATTGGTTAAATTCCAGACACTCAAATTTTTCACAACCTTGACGTCTCTCATTGAAAAGTATCCTTCTTAGAGATCAACAGTAGCTGCTGAGAGTTTGGTGATTACCAGTTGAGGGCTTCCATGGACAATGTAGACACCGGAGCATATCTTAACCGATAGTTTCTCCAGGTCGAGTGAGATTTCAAAGGCTCATGTCTGCTTAGCTTTTTTTGTGTCACCCTGACCGAGGAATCGCTCTGCCTTTACCACCTCCGTCCTCTTCGTGATTTTTCAATATTCTTTCATTAGCTCCTTGACTATCTGCTACCTGCCATCCTTCCAAGGCTTCCCTGTCGAAAGCTTCGCGACAAGTGGTAGGGAATATTACGCTTTCAGCGAGAGCAACAATCCTGATACGTTATCTCTTTGCATTGACTTCTTGTCGTAGACGTTTTAGTGCTTCACTCCTGACTCTTCGGTGGAAGTACCTTGAGTGTTTAAAAACAGTCGTATTGAGCCTCCATTCCTCAGTGAGAAATAAAACTTTCTCTCCTATTCGTCTCTGCTCTCGTTGCGATAGCTCGAGGTCCTCTGATTGTCCGCAAGGACAATGCAACTGTCGATACCGGAGTACTACACCTCTGTCTCCTTCAACCCCGAAGACTACCTTTCTTTCTTACAGGCCTGGAGTAGCGCCATTACGGATCAACCAAATGAAGAAGCCATCTCGCAATATTGATACGCCGCTGAAACTACAACAGGATACATCT
>JAGGAR010016196.1:0-14545 GCA_017657315.1 Termitomyces sp. K1Ag
TAAATAGTGGATGCTTGTGAAGGTGTACGAATGAAATGGGTGCAGAAGATTTTAGACAGAGCCTAGACAGATGAAGCAGAATGGTGTAGGGCTGCCAACCGTACCATATTTGGTATACAGCTGTATGGATACGGGCACCTTATGGGTCTGATCCGTACCATCACCTGTCCCATACAGAGCACTTTCAAGGGGCAATACGGTACGGTATGGCATGTCATACGGGTACAATACAGTATGAATTTTGACATCTTTGTAAGCAGTCATATCATGCCGACAATCTATCTTTTCATGAAAATATCAGCAAAGCAAGTGATTGGCAAGGCAAAAACATATGTTCAGATGGAATCAGACCTTACCAGCTACAAAGAGATGGAGATAGGCCATGTTGGGAGTGCAGAAACTTGCCTGTAAT
The DNA here is from genome assembly GCA_017657315.1 of Termitomyces sp. K1Ag. Lineage (NCBI taxonomy): Eukaryota > Fungi > Basidiomycota > Agaricomycetes > Agaricales > Lyophyllaceae > Termitomyces > Termitomyces sp. K1Ag. The sequence continues at coordinate 413 of JAGGAR010016196.1, forward strand.
GCATGCCATGCTTTCTAAAAGTGTCAACAAAGATGGTTGCATTGAGTTCAAACCACCTTGAGTTGACCTTGAGGGAGAATTTTGGTACATTAAACATATGGCCCGTAATGATAGGCTCTATATGGTCACAATACGGGTATTTGCCATACTGTAACCCATCCTGTAATTTGACCTCAATTGGCCCCATATGGTATGGTACAGCACCCGTCAGCCATATTATATGGCATATGGCTGGCAGCCCTAGAATGGTGATAAGTAGTAGGAAAAGAAATCACAGTAGTTGCAACAGTGGACTCACAACCTCTTCTTTGGACTATTCTGTAAGTCATTGTATTGACCAGGCTGCCTTGTATGCTTTCATCTGATTCAATTGCATAGGAAAACTTCCAGAATAAAACTAACCATGTATTGTTGATGTATGATGTCAAAGCCGCTGTTCAGCTGCTCATAGATGTTTCAAGTGCACATGATTCTGCCCTCCTGTCTATATATCTTTCATATTTGTACAAGTATTGAGAAGAGATCACAAGAGGGAACTTGTCTCCAGAGCGGGGTCATGGCCTGCTCGTGGGCCCCCATCCAAGCTTGTGATACGTCGTAAACCGACTCCTTATCGATCTGAGAGGCCGAAGTTACTATTGTTAAAAAGAACCTTTCCGGTACGGGGAATCGAACCCCGAGCTGCCGCGACCCATGTAGATAATGTAGATATGAAAGGCGGCAATGTTAGCCGTTACACCATACCGGATTGAGGCATGCTTAACAATTCTGCGTTGAGTATACCAAAGACCAAAACAGAAAACAAAAAACGTTGAAATCTTTTGCCAACGACGACATGCATGATTTTACTTACATGTAAGCACTTGCACTGCTACGTTGCTTGAAGGCTGGTAATTTGTACTTAGGCTTACTAAAAATGCCCGAACAGTGCCTTACCCTTGGGATACTCAAGCACTCGATGCACGCGCCATAATACAAAGACTAGCAGTCTCGACAGGGTAAGGGCCGCAATTTGCAACGACTATCATTATTACCCTCGACTCCGATCCATACGAGTTCAGATGCTCGTTTCACAGTACAAGAGCATAAGGAAATACGGAAAGCGCTATGGTTTGACGGAATGGTTTCCCCTTTCGTGTGCCTCTGATCGATTTATTGGGAGTCTCGGGAATATCATGGATATTGAAGAAGTCATCAAGGGCCTTTCGAGGGTATGATTGGAAAACTCGGTAGTACTAAATAGGAAGTTTGGGACGAAGATGTCCTCACCAACCACTTTTGACCATACACTTTTGACCATATTGTTTGTGGAAAGAACAACATCTTTGAATTAAGATTCATTACATTGCTGCCTCAAACCAGTATGAAGGTAGACTCGTTACCAGCCTGCCCACATTATCGTATGAACTACCGCCTGAGGCGTTGAAGACCCGGTTGTCACCCGCACATCGTTCAAATATCTCGGAAGCGCAAAGAAGAAGTATCTATTCACGTCTTCCCAAAGAAATCAACTACCATCTAGCAGCGATTGTTGCAATGGCTCTGATATGTCGAGGAAAAAGCGTGAGCCAGTAGTATAGCAGAAAGTGCGAACATGGGGGGAGAGATTGCCGTAAGGATAGCGGAAAATGCTGCTTCCGGGAGCATCCACTGGCACACGCTTTCCACTTTGGGATATCGTGCATGCACAGCAAGGTCAGGCGAATTCGAGAAGACGGAGGCAAGATAAGTACATCTTTTGGCAGGTGAAGATGTCAAAGATATCTCGAAGAAGAGGTAACGACGTGCGGGAAGAAGCATAGCGCGGCATGAGAGAGAGCATCGTCGGATGACATCGTCAGAGCTCAGCGCTCATCCATGATCAGGTCGATGATTTCCAATGGAGTCCACTGCAGTGAAGTTCCGTTCATAATTTCAACTAGGCATATTTTAAGTAGAGTCAATACGCTCAAGAAATCACGTACTTTAAAAGTCGGTCGAGATGGAAGTTAACATTGGATGGAAGTTAATCCGGTAACCGTGCGATCCAGCGGAAGTATTGTGATTATGATTGCTCCAAACGCTGCAGTCGTCACAGTTCTTATTTTTACTGTCGTACGGCATTGTTCATCGGAAACGCACCGTTGGGCTACTCACACTATGTAGTTGAGATCTCGAGTGGAGCACATGACAGAACTGGGCTGGGGCTGGACCCGGCTACTGTCGGAGTTCAAACGTTCGCCGGACACAGCCACAACGACCTGGAAATCCGGACCGGATTTGGAGCCTTTCAACCATCTAACAAACCTCGTATCGTCTAACAAAATCGACATTTCTTATTCCACTGGCACACGTATAAAATTTGGAGTTTTAGCGGGCAGAAATACCAAAGTCTTGCTAGCGTTCTCAGTGGGCGAACTACTTATACTTGTAGACGCCATGCCAAGCCTGACGCGTTGAAGCCTCCTACATAATGTTCCCTGTTGCCTAAAGCACGCCAATGCCACATGTCATAAGTATATGGGTTGCGGTTAAATAGCATCATGAGGATTGGGTCATCCTGTCGGAACCTTAAGTGTGAACCGCCACACATGGATTACTTCGCTCAGACGGAATTTATCTAGAAGCGCGCCTACAGCTCAGAACGTGCTGTCGATTATCTTCCCTCCTTTCACCTCTCTCTCATCTTCCTTGTCCCATCGGCGCAATCTACGCGGCATACATCACCCCATCATCTATGGCCGAACTACGTCGCAAAGTAGTCATTATAGGCGATGGAGCTTGCGGGAAGGTCAGTTTTGTGGTTGCACAAGGCCAAAACAACCTTCTGACGATTTGCAAACTAGACCTCATTGTCCATGGTCTATTGCCAAGGACAATTTCCTACTGTAAGACCACCTTAACCCTGATAACGATGCTCCTAGAGATTCATGGGCCGTGTCATGTTATTTAATAGGTGTATGTCCCAACGGTGTTTGAAAACACAGTCACAGATGTTGACATTGACGGACGACACATCGCACTAACATTGTGGGACACAGCGGGCCAGGAGGATTATGACCGGCTGCGACCCCTGAGTTATCCGGACTCACATGCCATACTCATCTGCTTTTCGATAGACTCACCTGACTCATTGCATAATGTCCAAGAGAAGGTTCGCCATCAAACACCTTATAACTTGAATATCGTCCAAATACTGAAGAGATACTCATAGTGGCTTACGGAAGTCCTATACTACTGCCCCAATATACCGTATCTACTCATTGGATGCAAGAAGGATCTCAGAAGGAGAAATTTCAATTGTGTTACCACAGAACAGGTGCGATTTCTTCATCTTTGAATTTCTATAATTTGAAATTTGATGGTATTATAGGGAATCGCTGTCGCCCAGGAGATTGGTGCTAGACACTACATCGAATGCTCAGCCAAATCGGGTGAAGGTGTAGCAGAGGTTTTTGAATATGCGACACGTGCGGCTTTAACAGCCCAGACGGGAGATAGTGGTGATGAGTGTGGCTGCTGTATAACAGCCTGATCAATTTCTCACTTTTTGGCATGGTAATTTCAGTGATTACATATGATGATAACATACTCTTAGAGTACCGTTGGATGGTCCTTGAGCTTTCACCGATTCGTTACGCCTGGGCGGTAAGCTGGTCCAGGCGCTATAGAAATTCCGCAAATCCTGGTAATACACAAAAGAAGCAATCTATATCGCACGATGTCCGTTAATACCTCCGTTAATACCTCCCCGTGGCGAAGTAATAAGTAAAACTGATATATATCTTATACCGTCTCTTTCTCCCTGAAAGTGCTCCCTCTCTCGTTATCTAGGCTTCCCTTCCCCACGGAGTCTTTGTCGAGATTTTCAGAACCAGAGTCACCAGTTTTATCAACTGCGTCGCGGTATACCGGGACGAAGTTGACGGACAAAGCGTAGGTATAGGCTAGGATAAAGAAGATCACGGGAATGATCATTGCAAACGCGGTGCTATTCCGTGCATCAGCGACGCGGGCCAGGATGGGTGGTACCTGCATATGACATTGTTAGTGATCTTACACTGGTCATCACTGATATAGCCTTACACAGGCACCGCCAACAACGCCACCAACAATCCAGCCAGCACCCCTCTAATTTATGATGTCAGCAGTCTAGGTAAGGCAAGAGAGGATTCTAGAAATATACCTTGGTATGACGCCCAATTCCACGAATACCGAGTGCGACGATAGTCGGGAAACAGACACTCTCGAAGAACAGCGTCATATTCAACATCGCAAGACCGATGTTGCCTCGCTGTGTTATACTAGCGCTACAAAAAGCGATGACGCCAGAAAGATACAGCAGAAAGATATAGCGCGGTTTTACGAAGCGCATTAACACTAATAAAATGAACAATAGTCAGCAGAATCCTAAACTCCTCAGCTTCTATGCTTACAGGAGCCAGAGAACCGTCCGATAGCAAAGCAACCTTGTGCAATGGCGAGGAACTTGGCACCGAGAGCCGATGATGTTTGACCTCGTGTTTCGGTTACATAGTTAATGAAATAGCCAGCAATCGCGACTGTAGTGAGGACGAAATGAGAGGTTTACCCCACGCAACTTGGGCCGATGACGAACCTTGAGCTCCGGTGTAACAGAACTGTGCGAAGGCGGCATGGAAAACACGATATTGAGTCCTGAATGGTCGGTCGCTTTCATTATCACCGACATGTGTCACCTCAGCTTGCTGTGCCATATCCGCATCTACGGCAGACGCGCAGACGCATAAGGAACTTGTCAGGAGACATGTGCACCTGTGAAATACGCACCGGTTACTTCAGGAATTACCGCAAAGTAGAACACAACTGAGAGCGTGAAAACGAAGATAGCTATGGCGAGATATACCCATTGAACATTCTTGAGAGCAGCAACACTATCTCCGGTTTCCTTGAAAAACACGTAGGAGCCCAGTACTGGTCCAACGACTGTTCCGATTGCTTGTATGGCCTGTGCCAGATTGATTCGCAGTTCGGCATAACGCGGCGGGCCAGTCACTGGGGAGATCTTGAGATATGATGTGCTTGAACAGGAACAGGAACTTGACACGCACCAGCCATGTAAGGGTTCGCAGCGGTTTCAAGAGTGCCCAAACCACTACCAATAATGAACGTAGCTCCGCAAAATCCACCAAAACTTCGTTTGAGGCCAGCTGGCCACATCATTAGGGCTCCAATGCCATACAAAGTGAGTCCCAAGATGAACGTCGCACGATATCCATAATTCCGCAGAACCCAGTTTGCGTATCCAAGAGACGCAAGAGGGTACGCTCCGAAGTAAGCCGCTTGTAGACCGGATGAACGTGTCCGCGTGATCCCGAGCGTGTTCTGGAAATGTTTGTTTAATGTATCAAGCAGTCCATACGCAAAACCCTAAGATCACGATTGTTGATGAGTTATCAGTCCATTCAAGTTGATTCCTGGGTAAGCTTACCCAAAGAAAATATAGGATCGTGACCAGAAATAGCGGGAATAGCGTCTCACGTAGGGTAAGCCCCGCAGCATCCGTTATCCGGTCGCCAACCTTGAGAGAATGCTTCCTGAAGAAACTAGACTTCGACTTCTGAGGCTGTCCGTGGGGCATAATGTTCGCACCTTGAATGCATTCCAACGTTCTTATGAAGTTACAATTTTGCTCGGGCCGTTCGTGTGGGGTAAGTAAGAAGTTTTAGATGTCGGAAAAATCAGATCACCAGACCAGTCACCAGACTCGAAAGAAGCTCCACTAGGTATGGCTGCGCTGGCCGTCCAATCAAATCTTACGTGCCGGAAGTGCACACGCATCCGTGGTATACGGCCCACGAAGGTATGGTTGTTCTTGTTCTTTGGCATGCAATTACGGCAAACTGTATGCATCTCAATCAGGAGTACCACACACCGGTTACGTCGCTAAATTGATTCATAGGGGTAGGAAAATCGTATGGAATAGTGGAAAGCTTAGTCTGAACCATGATGGCGCCAAGACTTGCAGACATCGGAGACTGCCAGCGCTCTCGATATCGCACTTGCGCTTGTCGAATCACAAACTCAGAACTTGGGGCAGGATTTTCTGAAGACATAAAGTGACCGCCGCAGGAAAACCAGTAATCGGGAAATAGGAGATCCCATAGTTCTGTACAATGTGAAAGGCGGTGAGTCTAGTGGTGGTTCTGGCAGGGTTCTGGCCAAAAGTTAACTAAAACCATGATGAAAGTTTTCACTGAAATTTTCACATTCCGCATCCGATGATACAGTTTTTTGTCACGCAATGATGTACACATCCTTCTTCCTACCACCAGCGTGACCACTTTTCTCCATTCTGCTCACAATTGCTCAAACTTTGAAGATTCAAGGGTACCCAACGAGGTAACTCTTTTGTCTTCCAGATCTATTCCAAGATAAATGTGAGATCTTGTGAGGTATCTACCGCAGAATACGCCATGATGACAATGTAAACCGTGACGCTATAGCCTATGTTTACTACCTATATCCAGATCGATCAGCCTGTCTCCAACTCGATGATCCACTTAGAACTCCGAGTCTGTCTTTGCATCACCTGGGTCCCGCACCTTTCTGCTTGCTTCTTTGTAAATATCTTCTGGGAGATCTCGTTCAAAATTTACCTGCGTTATGTAAATCATAGAGCTTCCTTCTTCCAAGAACATCTAAAGGCTGGCTACCTTATTCTCTGTATCGGCGCCCTAGCGGCTTCTGGCCAGCCTTGTACCATGACTAGAACACATATATGTAGAGCCGAACCTATCATGCGCAGACCACCAACTTGGCACACCACCCATTAATAGCTAAAGCCATTCAGGCGCAAATTTTTCTTGCTCTCTCACCATTCAATATCCGAGATGACACTGTGATCTTTGCTTCTTTCTCTGACATGTATCGAAGAGCGTCGGAGGCGTCTTTGCTTAGCGGATGTTCTGGGATAGAGTCCAAGATGGTACTTCGAGCCTCTCTTTTCTCGGAGATATCATAACCACTCAAACGCGAACGCTGAAGATAGGAAGTATGTTATCCCAAATACAGGCTGGGAACACCTCAAAACCAGGCATTATTCATTGATTTCCACTTGTACGATGTCTTTGGAGTAGGAGATTTCCCTAGGCCTGATTCTCGTCATACTTGGGCACAATTCTCGCCAATTTTCGGTCATCTCCAAATCTTATGTCTTTGCTAAGTTATATAGCATGCACTCGTGAGATATCTTATCAGCCTACTATCAGCCTATGGGCCAGCCGCCTTATGCATGATTGAATAATCGGTAAGTCAAGATCCCTAGCGTCCCTCTTCGCGGCACATCTTCATGCGGGATCGGACAGACTCCAATTATACATCTTCCGTTCCAAACGACTCGGGTTAATTTGGCTGACCATAGGGATCTAGCCTACCCAAGCGTTCTTTCACGAGCACTGCCGGCTTCGAATTGAAGTCAGATCGACATCTCTGACGCAGTCGAGGCGAGATGGGCTACGATGCAATCACCCCCACTCATACAGCGATGATACCCTTTGACATCCTGGGCAGGTCGAACTATTTCGGGTCAAGAAACATCGACACATCGCTTCGCTACTCACAACTCACAGGTTTTCAAGAACTTCAGAAATAGAAGTGGTCATTAAATCACAAAAGCTCTGGATACATATGTCCCATAACGAAACAATTCAAATCTTTCGAGATAGGACGCAAGAACACCTCCATAAGCGAGTTTTCTTCTGTCTTGAACTTGGCCTCAAAAACACTGCATCTAAACCTACCTTGGCAAGGCGAAAGTAAGTAGTTCTGGCGATACAGAAGCTGAACGACTCTGGAGAGGGCAACCTCAGGTACAAGATGAAGGCGCTATAGCCAAGTGGTTACGGCGACAGATTAGAAATCTGTTCCTCTTCGAGGGCGCAGGTTCGAATCCTGCTGGCGTCGTCGTCATGGGGAATGAGAACCTTCTTTTGCCCAACATCCTGCATGATGTCTCGAGGTGGGGTTAGTCCATTCTTAGACTAGAGTCACTAGTTTACGGCTTTCAGCGCTTAATGACCACCCCACATGTATCACAACGATGTCTTTGTCGTAATCCCCAAGTCCTCCTGCCCCGCTCAGGCTAAGGGTTACTTGCTGTTTCACTGTCATTACTATCTTGGTCCGCAGCGTTGGTAATACCGTATGATATATCGACCCTAGTTCTGACTTCGCAGCAGTCTGAATAAAATATCCAGCGTAGAAGAAAGTGATTAACTCTTGCTTCACAAGTTTACTCTGAGGATCTGAAGCTAAGTACAGCGGCGTGCGACACCAGAAATATATTACTCATGGTACCACATGGCATACATTAAAAGAAAACATTGAACCCCCATCCCGCCCCAGTTTACTTCAGCTTCCTCCTAATCCATCACTGGACTCCCAGAAGAGCTCCGACAACCTGCAACCCAAGCGACCCCGCAGCCTGAGCTAATTGCGACCCCCCATCCTGAGTGAATTGCGGCCCCACAGCCTGAACGAATTGCGGCCCCACAGCCTGAGCGACCTGCAACCCCACAGCAGTCTGTTGTTCCTCCGCACGTCTCCGATTCGCCGCGTGCGCCACAGCCTGAATCCTATCCAACATCCGCTGATGTGGAATCAGAGGAAGAACCTCGCGCGGAAGACGGCCCCAGCGCTGATAGGTCGGTAAGTTGTATTTCTGAATCCATTGCGCCAGATTCTCGTAGAACCGTGAGGGTTCGCAGACCAGATCGGCAAAGGTGACGTCGATGAAGCCTTTACGTGTTATCGCGGGCATCGTAGGTGGCCCTGGTAGACGATGGCACATCCGATGCTCGAATGAGAATATGTCGAAGATTTTTTTCATGTATTCGTCCCTTTTAGCGAGCACCGTTAGATCCGAGGTTTGTGTTAAAGTTGGACATCCCTTTTCCCCTGAAGTTTTTCCTCATTATTCAGATCTCATGGCTCGACGAAAGATAAGTGTAGACGTATTAGACACTTACAGTAATTATCATCTATTGAGTACCCCAGGTCATCGAGGAACTGTGACAAAGTCTCCGGAAACAGAACTCCGACACCTCGTGGGTCGAGATACGTGAAAATCTCGTTTGCGAGCGTTAGATAGGTCGGGGTTGGAATACAGTTGTTTTCGTTGAAGAAGGGTTGCCAGCCTGGTCCTGCTGTAGATGGACTATGCAGGTAAGTGTTTGTGGGTAATGAATGGCCCATAGTTGTATAGGAACTGGCAGGCGTGTTGTAGGAAATAGTCACTTGAGAAAGCACAGTGTCGCCAAAAGAGTGTCCGCTCTGCTTGAAGACTTGGACTGCATGTCCAACAAGATGGTTTTGTGCGAATCTTTCTGCAATCGCGCAGTTCGCACAGAGATCGATGTCGGGGCAGATCAAGCAGTGAATTCGGGGTTGGGTAAATTCAATCATGGTGCGGCAAGAATCACAGATGAATCGGTATAGAACGGATGCCATGATCGATTCAAACAGTGCTAGGTTACGCGTATGGCGGATAGCTGCCAGCCAGGGATGGGAGGTGGGAAAACCTACTGTAAAGGATGGCAACAAGACAGGACATTACTTATTGATCATCGGGCATACCGTGACATGCCCGGCGCCGGGGTTATGCCATTCTTTGACTGTCGGTGTCATCTGTTAAGTACTAGAAGTATGATGGTGCATTCTCATGACAGTCGTTGTGCTTGTTACATGAGGCTCGAAACGATTCTAAAAAGTAGTAAAAGTAGTACCGTCACTGAAACCTTCCTCTTCGTAAACGACCACGGGGTTCGACGTAGTTCGCACACTTGCCTTCTCAATCTTGTGTTGATTATGATGATCACGACAAATGACAATCCTTGAGAAGCAGATGAAAAATGCTTTCGACAGCCTGACGACGCCAGCAGGATTTGAACCTGCGCCCTCGAAGAGGAACAGATACTACTGAATATTCGAATCTGTCGCCGTAACCACTTGGCTATAGCGCCCTGGCAACGTATGTGCGTTAATGCGTTAAATAATGTTCACTGGAGAGGACTTTTTTATCCGGCACAGCTGGCATCTTCTCTGGTTGACGTACGCGTTTATACGAGGACGAAGAAGCCCTGGCTCAGTGAAGGTGCCGAGTCCACTTTCACTTCGAAAATGACTATGAAAACACCCACGTTGACATTCAATATGAGCTCAAGCCGCCCCATTGTTCCCCTCCGACTCAGACTGGACTCTGGAAATGACTCATCCGGTAACATGGGTTCAGTCATTGGGCACCGACGGCAAGAGTCAAAATCGGAATGACTCAGGCATACTTATGCCGCGTGGCGGGTCCTGGCTATATATATACACCGAATGTCCAGTTTTGTTGCCTCTCACCCATCGATCATGCCACAGTCAAGGGCATCTCCAAGTCCACGGCCAGATCCACTACTATTCCAGTGCGACTCATGCCTCACCATCATTGAAATACATCATCCTCGAATCCATTGCAAGATCTGCCACGACTTTGATCTCTGCGCGAACTGCGCAATTGCAGGGAAATTTGTTATGAACCATCGTGCTGAACATGAAGTAGACATTTTCAAGGAGAGTGGACATACTTTGGGCGGGGCCATGCGCTCAGAAGTCAAGATTTCTTATGACGTGCCTGTTGAGGCTGAGAACACCGATGACCGTCACCGAGTCAAACGAGTCAAACGTAAAGCTTTGAAGATTGCAAGTTCTGAAATCCATTTGTTTGTCTGTTCATTTGCTCATTTGACATATTGCGCTATAGACCGTGCAAGCATAGAAAGTGTACTTATATGGCATTTCTGAATGGTGTATGACTTAGTAAAGAGGTAAGTGATATTTTTGTTGTATACAGTGCCTTTTGATGAGATTGAGCACAGGAGGAAGTGTTGGAGTGAAAGAGGACGATTTGAATGCCAATAACAAAAATATACTTAAGACACTCTGTTTCTTGTTGTTCCAACCTGCAACTGTGACTCTGTTTTCAGAAAAAGACCCACACCAGAATTATCTCATGCTCAATGTTTGTGAGAATAAGACACATGCATTCTCTTAAGCTTGTTGCTATGCAAAAGGATGTAACGGAGATAGCACAGTATCATAAACAAAGAGACTACAGTCAATTGTACTACTAATATTGGCTGGAGTCTACGTAGTGGCAGAAAAAAACAATCCACTCCCGAGACAGATTTTCAAAAATCAAAAAAGATCAAGATTCTACGATGCCACACCTGATGTAGGTAGGTGTATTGATACACCCCCTCCGATCACAACAAACACCTGATGCGACATGGCCTCTGAACCACAAGCCACCGTTTCAATACTTCATGTCTAGTCACAGCCCACTCTGTGTGCATTTCCGTTGTAGTCTCCAGGCTCAATACATGCCATAGGTTTCTATATTTGGTAGCTCACGTTGTAAGTCTCTGCTCATTGTCAAGCACATCCCCGCCGCCCCGCCACTGTTCCCATTTCTGGACACCCGTAAGGGCCTATATGATTAGCCCAATTTGTGCATAAAAGCGGCCATTGGTGGCGGGTCGGGGGCGGGTTCGGGGGAAGGCGGTTTGGTACAAATACGATAATGAAAAATTTCTTGATAATATACATTTCGCCCTGCTCTACTCTACTCAATCATACTGTCCAGTTCCTCGTCATCTGCCTCAGCCTCCTCCTCCTCAACATCAGCTGGTATAATCACACCTGTGCTGAACTTGACAAACTCGGAGACATAGCACCACAGATGCTCACAATGTTTCTCCAGCCACCTGTACATTTTGGCTTGCTCAAATGTGTATGCCCTCCTTCCCTCATCCATCTCGCTGTTGTCGTAGCATCCCATGTCGAGCTCTGCCATTGCACGCGAGTTCCACATGGACCACATACAGTTGAAGAAAGAGCGGACCCTCCTCATCTCCTCCAGTAGCAGCCGCACCTCTTCGTCCCACCTGTCAACATGTGCTTTGCTTTTACACCATTCTATTCGGAGATCTACGTTGTTCATCAGATAATTCGGCGCACTTTTGAAGCAGTGAGTGAGCACATACCATCTTGCAGTTCGTCATCCTCTTTTTCTATCTGACCGACTTTCCTCCATATCCACAACATAGTGCAAGCGCCCTTCTGAAACCCGTTTGTTCCGAAATGCGGCGTCTTCAGCAGTCAAAAGAGAATGAATATTGTCAGGCCGAAGCTCCGGGAATATCCTCTCCAGCCCCAACAGCTTTCCTAATGGCGGGGCTAAACTATAGAGCGCTGCTTGAGCTGCCCTATACCTTGCAGTGGAAGCATTGATCTTGACATCATGACACTGACCATGCTGGAAGCGATCCTTGTCAATGTACAGAAATGCTTTGATTCGAAGGCTGTCCCAAAGTTCTGCCAATGCATCGTCTGCTTGTTCCCTTCGCAGATCCCATTCAATGTGACGAAGGCGATCATCACAGGGCATGACCGGTGGTGAAACTCAAGACGACAAAACAGAGCTGGAAGGAGGTCCAAGGGAAGAGGGAAGATAAAGCTTCATATCTTCCGCAGCATCCTCATCATGGCCTGGAGGTTGATTCTCCACATCCTGAGCTCGTGCGGCAGCTAGTCCAGGTGTATAGATGTGTTGTACTTCGATCCACGCTAAGATTTGTTGTTGGAGAACATTTCCATGAGTGATTAGAGCTGTCTTCTGTTTATCGATTGCGTGGGGCTCCAAGCAAGACTGATCACTTGCTAAACAACGCCTAACCTCCAAATCAGTCTTTAAAAATCAATATGAGGACAGAAAGAACACGTACTGCTTCTCCTCAAAGTCCATCCCCATAACAATCAATTGTGATGCTGAAATTGCATCGTTCAATACATATGCCCAGCCAGCCCTCATAGCGTCAGCCTCTTCTGTTGCCAAACGCTTCCAAACACTATCTTGAGTAATGCCTAGGACATGGCCAGTCAGTTGGCATATCAAATAATAGACCCACAATACTTATGCTCATGGCACTTTTCATATGGATTCGGTTTGGCTTCTTTAGTATTGTAGCATTTGGGATCATGATAGTCCTCCAACTCTCCAAGCTCCCTCTTCCAGCTATCAATTTGTTCGCCCCAAGTACACCCATTCATTTCCTTGCTTGTAAGGCCCTCTTCAAATTCCGCATGGAGGTGGCGATGCTCGTGGTACTCAATGACAGCTTCCTTGATTTTTCGAAGCAGGGTAACTCCTAAAGATTTAGTCAGAATCTGATTGAATGCAAAAAATGTTTAGACTACGTACCCATTAAAGTGTTCTTTTTCCAGTTCCAGTCCCCAAAATGGTCATCAAGAGTGTCTTGTTGATTACCTGGGCCCATTTCACATGTGCTTGTGGTAATAGGATTAATGTTGGACCAGCTGCGTTCAATCCCTTCCCCATCCGTGTGCCTGACATGTTGGTTGAAGTTGAAGGAATAGCATGAGTGGCATGGAAGAATGTGCCTAGAAAGATGGAACTTTGGTATGAGGAAGCAAAAAAACTTGTTGCCATCTGGGTGGACTCGTAGGGCATGAGGGTAAAGCTTCATGCAATCCCATATGTGGATACTCCACTGACAAGCAATGTCATAGGAGACCACAATAATTACATACTCATTTCCATGTAGCGTAAGTGAATATGACCAACAGAAGTCTGAGTAGATGTAGCTGAAAGAATGAACTACATGACTGACTAACACCAATTTTTAAATCAAAACACGTACCGTTCTCCTTTCATCATGTCACCTACAGATACAGGCCACTTGATATCGTGTCAGGAGCAATCTATGGCCATCACACCTGTCGCTGCAAGTCCCTTCGTTGCTCGCTCTGCATTGATGGCGTTGATGAGTCGCTGTTGGTGCTGGACACAGATTTTTTCATTTTTCTTGACATTTCGCTACTATTGGACGTGATGCACCTGTCATGTGACCATGCATGTGACTTTCACGTGATTGGTGACAGGCTTTTCTTGCTGACTGATTTCTTGGAGCTTGAGTTGGAGCCACGCTGGAGCTATAGATATTTTAAGCGCTCTCTCCACTCATCTATTATGTTTTATGGAGTGCTTTCCTTATAGGATATGCCTGACTCCACAGCATTTTGAGTATATATAGCCTCAATTTTGTAGTATAA
>JAGGAR010016197.1:0-14474 GCA_017657315.1 Termitomyces sp. K1Ag
TTGGTCATGGCTCCATATATGTACTTCTCATAACTCAGTCTCCACTATGACTGAATGAAGTGAGGTCATGGCTCCATATATGTACTTTCCATAACTCAGTCTCTACCATAACCTCACTTCGTTCGGTCATGGCTTCATGTATGTATTCTCCATAACTCAGTCTCTACAGTCATGACTCCATGTATGTATTTCTTGTAACTCAGTCTCCACCATAACCTCACTTCATTTGGTCATGGCTCCGTATATGTACTTCTCGTAACTCAGTCTCTACCATAACCTCACTTTGTTTGGTCATGGCTCCATATAACTCAATCTTCACCATAACCAAGTTGTGTATTATACCATTCCTATGATAAATGAGCAAACTACTCTAAAAAGCAATTTCTTGGACAGTGATCTCATGTTTGACCTTTTCCACACCTGCATGCTCTCTGGGCACCTTCAAACAATGGTACAACCACATACATTCCAAAATACCCTAAAAGACACTTTCTTTGTCAGCCACTAAATCATATTTGGCCTTTTTGAGGGTGATGGAAATTAGCAAAAATTGATTCGCTCTTGAGGGTGACAGTTTTCAGAAAGTGTCAATTAATTAGCAAAAATTGGCTCATTTTCACTCCATGCCACCTGTGAGATTTGAACCCACCAGTGCATGTACACAGATCATGCCTTCATCAGACACCTTGTCTCATGCACCACACCAGCTTGTGAATGAGAGCGCCAACACTGTGCCATTCAGGAGAATGTTCTTCTAACAGATGCTGTCTTGAAGGTGATGGTTTTCAGAAACTGTAAATTAGCAAAAATTGATTTGCTCCAGCTTGAGGGTGACGGTTTTCAGAAACTGTAAATTAGGAAAAATTGACTTGCTTCATCTCCATGCCAGCTGTGGGATTTGAACCCACCAGTGCCTGTACACAGATCATGCCTTCATCAGACACCTTAACCCATGCACCACACCAGCTTGTGAACAAGAGCACCAACACTGTGCCAATCAGGAGAATGTTCTCCTAACAGATGGCAGCTTGAAAGTGACAGTTTTCAGAAACTGTAAATTAGCAAAAATTGATTTGCCTTGATAAAAGTGTTTGTAATGGCACATGCACGGCTAGGGAAGCATTATATCTTCCTTGCATACCCTCAGGTCTGTTGTTGAATCCAATTCTGATTCCATATCAGAAACATCAGCAAAGTCATCAGGAGTAAAGGGGCCAACAGGCCTACATCTAGGGATAGATACACTAGGCCCATTGTTGTCTTCCATTGAGTCTTTGTTTGGTAGAACAAAGAGCTTGGTCAAGCTGCTTTTGGCCTCAGGCTCCTTGTCCTCTGTAGGGGTTTTTTAGTCTGGTAGAACAAAGAGTTTTGTCAGGCTGCTTTTATTGTTGGACTCCTTGTCACATCTGCTGTCCATCAGGTCTTTGTCAGGTAGAACAAACAGTGTTTGCCTTGGTGATGTTAGCTCACTTCTGTCTTCTGTCACCATGTCATCATCTTCATCAGGTACAATGAAGAGGCTTGGTCAAGGGCTTGTCTCCTCATGGCTCGAGGCCCCTCCCATTTCCATCTCACTGTCCATTGATGACACTAAACTCTACTAGTTGAGGGAATAGAGATGCAGCAGAAGGACTTAGCAAAGCAGCCCAACTACAACACTCAAAAGACCTCTACCAGCAGAGGAGCCTACACGTGTGTGTTGTTGGGTCATAATGCACTTGTAGTCCTTGTCAATCTGTGGTATGCAAGGGTTTAGTTAGAAGCTACTCATGATCAGCAGGGACTTTCCGATCACTAATCACTCTGGATAAATTATTGTGCTATTGAGGGGATGGGGAGGGAACTTTGGGCTGCTAGAGAAGCCACTTGCCAAAGTATTGGTATTGAGATGCTAAGGTAGCACTAAAGAAGCACTATTATCAGAAATTGCTAAAATGACGCTGTTGCTAACTGCTAGAACTAATCGGCTGCTGCTATCGCTAAGGTTGACTTAGACCAGCACAAAAGTGCTAAGTCCAAGCAAAACCCAAAAACTAAGGACTACACTTCATGCTAACGCAAAAGTGTGTTGAGAACGTCAAAGACAATGAGCACAACCTAGACAATGAGCTCTAAAGCATGTGGGGTAACTGTGCACTATAGAATTTGCTGGTATTCTACTACAAATGTTGCCCTTTTATACTGGAAAATTGTGGAGCCTATGGGAATCACCAAAAAATATACTAGGAAACCTCTGCCACTAGCTCCACTTTATGTGGTCATATTTCCAATAGTAGTGAGCCTAGATTCTCATAAAATAACTCAGGAACTTTGGTACAGTAAACAAAAAAATGTTCAAGAGGTCATGTGAAAATCATGTGAAAACCATGTGTTCAGGTCACATGACAGATGCATCACATTTTTCTGAGTGAAATAAAATAGCATAAAGTGTGAAAAAATTCCTGTAGCGCTATCCAAGGCTCATCATCTCCCCCTAACTGAAATCTTGAATGTCCCCAGTCAATCGCCATCATTATGACCAATATTGATCAGCCACACTTCTAGCTTCTTTTGGGATCCACAGAAGCCAGCTATTTTTAGTTTTTCCCAACCTCTATAAATTTGCCCCCAAAACACCTAAGTCTTTCCTTTGTTTCCCCCCATTCTCCCACTAAGTCTCCCTATCATCACTATCTCTTTGGTAAGCCAATCTATTTTTTTATCTCAATCTTCATTTTATTATCTCCTGATCCAAATCTCTCAACTTTCAATGGCGCCCAAGTCCCTTTCCACTAAGGATTGCACTACTGCTGCCCATGTCGCTAAGCTCAATGTGCAAGCTTTCGTTATCAGCTCCCTTCCCATTGTCCATCTAGCTCATCAACATGCTAAAGATCCTGCTTATCAGCACCAAAGTTTAGAAATGCTTAGCAACCTGCTTTTAATTTGGCAGAAGAACAACATGACTGACATGGTTTGGAAGGAGGAATTCGAAGTTTTGTGACTGGTTTCACAGTTATGGCAATGTTTTAAAGGCAATGATTGGGTGCAAAAGTACAAGGAATTTGTGGTCAGTATTTTCTTCTTGCTATTTTCTTTGATACTCATCCTCTTATAGGACCCTCTTCAACAATCGTTTTTGTCAATCAATAACCTGGTCAGCAGGCATTTTCACAAGTTCCCATCATCAGGTACCACCATGTCAGGTTCTACAGTTGTGCTACTGACAAGCCTGTGGTTAAATCCAAAACCAAGGTGACTTTTTGTTTTATTGTCGCTTTTTAATTCTTATTGCCTTTTAGTTTACCAAAACAGAGTTAGCGGCACTTCTTCCCAAGCTGGTTGCTGGGTCTTTCACAGTCAATGATTCCGACCTAGAGGCTGACAAATCTTTTTCTATTAGGAAAAAGACCTATACTCTGGCATTGCCCACTGTGCACAAGAAGTTATTAGCAGCTTATGGACCAGTTCGCTCTTTTATTTCTTTGATTCTTTTTTGTTAACTTCTCGTTTGATGTGAGCATTGCCTTTCACAAAATCTCAACAAATATTGTTGGTACCCTAGGAAGGGACCATGCATGCTTTGCAGTTCCAGTCAAAGAAATGTGTGCACAAGGGCGGCTTGTCATGAAGGAATAATGAGGAGAAACTGGAAACCATCAAAGTCCATGCTCACACTATGGAGGTTTTAGCTGCTTAGGCATTTCTTAAGTCAAAAGGGCGGAATGTCTTGTATGTTGAAGTTCCAGACACTTCAAAAGGGAAGAAGCACAAGGCCACATCAGCGCCTTCATCCTCTTTGCCCTCCAAATGCACTTTCAAGTTGAAGGAGATTATTGAGGACAGCAAAGAAGAGCCAGTTGCTAAGAAGGCTTGGATTGAGATCTGCCCAGCTTCACCTATTGAAGCGCCAATGGTCAAATGCAATCCTTCTCCAACTGTGGTGCCTGGTGTTGATCCTCCTATTGTGCAATCACCTCCTCCTGCTAAACTCCACACTGCCATCAAGCGTGTCATGAAGCCAGTCATGGTTATCGCTCCGGTTTCAAAAAGCCACTCAGCTTCAAAATTGGTGTTCTCAGTCGCAACTCCTTGCTGCTTCTCCTGCCACTCCCCATGTTTTGCCAGCGCCAATTCTCAACGTTCCTCCTGAGGTACCAACACTTCCGTGATCTCTTTCTCTTCCTATCCTTTCTGCAGTGCCTCATCCTGGGGAACTCAAGAGGTATCTCAACTTATCTTTTCTCTTGTTCTTTGCTATCCTGATTGCTTCTTCTTTAGGGCGCTTCACCCTCCATCACCTATCCCTTTTGAGCACTTGCTCTGGAGTTCTCAACCTAGTCCTTGGCACAATGAAGCTGAGGAAACATTAAAGTCCCAACAATCTCATGTGTCACCATCCTTCCTTAACGATAGCAATGAATCTGATAGTGATTTCACTACAGGTTCTTCCCATTCTTCAAGTAGCGACATTGATGACAGCAAACAAGGGTTTAGCAGTGACAAGGGCAAATCCCTCAGAATCTGACAGAACAAAGAGCACTGGCCTCCCCTTGTCAATGAAAGACTGCGGTTTGATCTCCATATCAGAGGAATTTGGGTAAGAATTTGGGGGATTGTCAATGGCCATGTCATCATCACTATCCTCCAATCAAAAAAGGGTGTGGTGGGAATGGACAGATTGGGGGGAATGGATGGATTGGCAGGAACAGATGGATTAGGGAGAATGGATGGATTGGAGAGAACAGACAGATCAGCAAGAATGGATGGATTGGGGAGGACAGATGGATTGGTGAGAACGGACACTCCCTGACCTCACCAATAATGGACGTCTAACAAGTGGAGACTGCTGTTCAGTAGGGCTGTACACCATACCTGCTTCCCTCTCCAGATATAGCTAGTGGAAGGGGTGTACAGGATCATCAAAGTTAACACCATTTCTCAAAGGCAGGTCTTGAAACATTGTTGGCCATTTGGACAGGCTGAGAGAGTCAGTATCACAAATGTCATTGCTAAATTGTACAGATTCCAATGCCCCAGGTGGGGCTGTAAAGCTGACATAGGCCCTTCCAAATTTATCAGTAGCAAGAGATGCCAACTCTTGCCATGTCACAACCTTCTTTGATGCATATGCCTGAAGATCCTTTTTGCCATCAATCATGCCTCTCTCTGACCAGAGCTTCACCTGTCTCAGAAAGTAATAGACCATCCATTTCATTTTGCTGGTAACCAGCTGGCATTCATCAGACCATCTTTCCTTCTGGGCTCGAGCATGAAGATAATGAACACAGTTGACTAACCAATTATGTTATTTTCAGGATATTGCTAAATGTAGAAACTCACATTCACAAAGCAAATCAGGATTGTTCTCTCCTTCTGGATTGGATTGCCATATCCAGGAGAGACAGATCCATGATGAACTGGAAATATTTGGATCATGGATTGCCATGCTCACTGCTAAATTTGCTTTGTGGAGAATGCAATACGTCATCTCAATCATTGGATCTCTGCCTAGTCTGATGAGAGCCATGCAACATTTTGCATAGGCTCGAGCCTTTGTTGAAATCAAGGCTTGGATTTTCATAATCAACAACCATGCATGGGTTTTGACACTCTTGCTTGGAGCAACACACACAACATGAGAATACATGAATGATTTCTTAGCAATGAGTTCCTGGATAGCCTGCAAGTGTCTTTCTATCTGAAGTTTGTGCAATTCACATTCTATTGTGGCAAGTTGTGACAAATCACCCATCACTGTTGATGGAAGAGAGATTTCAAAGTCTTCAGGTGCAGCCAGGTCCATTTCTGTCAATAGGTCCACTGCTCGCCCATCACCTTCCACTGTCTCATCGTCATCAAATGCACTGACAATTTCATCTGGTTCCCAGTGGCATGGTTCTCCAATTACTTGCTAGATAGCCACACCTTGTTTGTGTGGCTGCCAGGATATTTAGTTGGGCTCTCAGTGATTCCTGTTCACCTTCTACCTTTCATTGTTCATCCTCTCTTGGCTCCCTTGTCAGCTGACAGACATGGTCCTGCAATTCAATTTTGATTTTCCTGTCAGTGCTGTCAGACAGTATTTGTTCTGGGCTTACTGCTGCTCTTCAATGTCCAGTGCAAGCTGAAGCCAAAGAAAATTGCAATCTGCTATCCACTCGCCAGCATCCATCACCAGACCATTTTCCAATGTGGCTTCCATCTGCTGTATACTGACCCTGCATGCCTTCAGTATATCCATCACTTTACAGTCTTGGTTCCTTAGTCTCTCTGCATTGCAAATGGCTTCCTCCCAAGTTGACAACAGTTCAACAAATATTTCCATTGATCATTCCCTGAAATACTGCACTGCTGCCTCATGCATTTTGACAGCCGTCCAGTATTTTTGACACAGCGATGGAACTACAACTGTCAACTTCACCTAGGCACTATGTAACACATACTTACCCATGTTAAGTAGCTTCTTCCAATTTGAGTCACACATATGATCATCAAGGATTTCTGCTCAATGCGCTACAGTGGCAGTACAAGCCATCTGTGAAACTTCATTCAGTGTGGACCAAAGACTCTCAATTATCTCCTCAGATAGATGGCCTACTTTAGGGATAAAAGAGGGGGCAAAGCAAAAGAAACAATCTTCCTTATGACCATGGACATAAAGCATTCCAATTGTGTAGTCAATAACTAGCTGGTCAGGTAACATTTCTTGTGACTCTGCCAAGCACTCAAAAAATTTGATGCACCATTGGCAAACAATGTCATATACTAAAAGCAGTTGTTTAATGTGTTCCATATTTGTCATTTTGACTGCCCTCGTGACAGAGAAGTCAGCGTAAACCTGTCCTTCACTGCAGGTCAAGTCAATTACACTGTTGGGAGCGAAGCAGCCATGATGGGTGCATGCTGTTAAAAAGAAATAATTTAAGCCAGGCCAACAAAATCACTCTGTTTCCTTCAGGCATTTGGGATCCGGTGCCTCACCATTGTTGTCGGCCTTCCACTTGGCACCAAGGTGGCTGGAGGACTTTGTTTGGCAGCTGGGGGACCTTGTTTGGTGGCTGGAGGACCTCATTCAGTAGACTGCAGGGCCAGCAACTGTGTGCAACATGCTCCTGCTGCAACCTCTTCAAACAGGGGTGGAGAGAGCATCAGCAAGGATGGGGTCAGTGAGGGGAGCAGGGCCTGCAGGGAGAGGGATAGCGGGAGTTGTGGAGGATTGGGCGACCTCAAGCATGACAATGGGTGGGTGGGTGATGGAGGGAGTGGTGGATGCTGGTGGAGGAGCAGGTGTGTCCACTTGCCTGGTGATGCCAGTTTTGTCAGCTGCATTGGATCTGTCATTCACCTGGCCAGAGTTCTCACCTTCAGCTTCTAGTGGTCTGTTGACGGACATCTTTGCAGTGGCTTCTGGGCTTGTGATGGGTCCATTGTCACTGGATTGACCCAGGCTCAGAAGAAGTTCCTCTGCAAGCTCCTCACCTTCAAGAATTGTGAGAAGTGTGGGAGCTGGTGGGAGGAGAGTTGTTGGACTGGGCACAATTGCGTTGCTGGGGTGAGGAACAGGCCAGATATTGTTGCTGGGGCCAGGAGAAGGTGAGATATTGAGTTGGGTCCTCAGTTTGTCAACCATCTTCTGAAGTCATCGTATGTCACCCTCAGCTTTGTCTGCATGCTGATCATAATTCTGTACCTTCTGCAGATTCTTGGTGAGCCCTTCACTTATCATTGCAATAGAGCTGTTGAGATCATCAATATGATCATTGCGCTGGCTGATCACCTCCTTGTTTTGGTGGAACATGTGCTAGAGGGTTTTCATCCGCAATTCCTGACTGTTGATGCTCTTGCCAACTTCATCCACCAGCGTATTGATGGCCTCCTCCAGGCCAGTCATCTGCTCATGGAATGCGCTGACCATTTCCTCAACAGCAAACCCACCAGTCTGACTGACGACTGGCTCCACCAGCTTGATCATCCTCACTGCTAGCTTGACCATCCTCACCGCTGGCTTGATCATCCTCACTGCTGGCTTGGCCATCATCCCACATTCCACTGCTTTGCCTTTCATATTGTCATTGAGGGTCTAGCCACTGGACCCACTTCCACTGTGTTGCTGCTATCTGTCAGACTGTTTCTGCTGCCACTGACAGAAAGTACTTACCATCTTTGTCAACAAATTTTGACAACTTGACTTGGATGGCTTTTTTGCCTTGATCCTTCCTTAGCTTGGTAGACTTTGTGTCCTGAGTGTGGCTGCAGGGCTGCTTGCAGATCTTGCAGCAGGCATTGCAGACAGTGCCTCCTGTTGTCTTCACACACTGCAGGCCTTTGATCACACAATATTTGCACAGCAGATCTAGGTGTTCTCCCTCACACCAAGTGGCCATCAACTTGTACTTCCCCAGGAGCATATCTCCGCTAATCATTCCCATTCTCTGCTTTTGCTGTCCTTCCTCCTGTTCTGAGCCCTCCTAGTCAGAGTCTTCCCCCTCATTCCCATCTCAATACGCATCCTCCTCATCCTGAGCTTTGGATGTGCGGGTGGTATAGATGTGGGTGGGTCTCTTGACCTCAGCCCTGGCTAAAGGAGTGGCAGTGGTGGGAGTAGTGGTCTTGGATTGTGGACAAGGACAGTCAGCAACTAGCAATGGATCTGTTGAGCAGCTGACATCCTTTCCTTTCAGTACACCTGAGGGTTTCAGCATCAGTTTTGGGACAAGGACAAACGGCTTCTCAGGCATGCCTTGTAGTCAGACTGCCTTGCTAATGGAAGCCTCCTGGGATGGTTGCCCAACATCATCCTCCCTCATCTTGGATCCGCCCATCCATGGTGTCAGCTTCAAATGATGTTGCATGGAAGCCAGTTTGTTGATAGCAGCTGCATCACATTCTTGCTGGGCAGCCTCTGCTTGCTCTGCACAAGTAATTTCCCTTGTGAGTTCACTCCCAGCTGGGGCAAGCTCAACCATTATTTTCCTCAACTTTGGCTTGGAACTCATTGCCACACAAGAATCCATCACCATGCAAGAATTGTTGCTGCCTTCCATCATCATTTCTGTTGCCACTGATGCTTCCATCGCAACCTTGCTCCATGTGGATAAGGCTTTCTCAAGCCTGCTGTCAACAGTTTTATCATTGAGTTTGTCAAATTGCAGGAGGATCAGGAATGCTCTGTTGAGATAGCTATCCGTCACTTGCTTGGTGACCTGGGAGTCTTCTTGGACCTTGGAGAGGTCCTTCCAGAGCTTCTTCTGCAAGTAGATCAATCAATAACATTGGTAATAAGAGAGGGACAACATACCAGGGCAGGCACCAGAGACCTGAGATCCTATAGGTTGTGGTCGTTGATGACAACACTACTTTCCTGAGGGTGCGCTTACCTTAAGAAAGGCAAACCTTATTTGTGTGGCACTTCTAAGACACTAGCATGCTAGAAAAGCCATACAAACAAAGAGAACACCCTAGAAAAGCTTTACATGTTAAGTTTATGATGTGAGAGTGGTCCTATAAGATAGTGCTGGAAATTTGCTACAAGTCGGATATAATATCGACTATAGTGCTAGCGCTCTATGATCTGTCAGTGATGAGTGAACTTTTTATCAGCAACAGCAACAACAGGTACACAAGCAGGATTACATAAGATTCAATCTCAGGACAACTGAAGTGAAACCTGTTACTCGGATGTGTCGGCACTTGACTTGGTTCTGTCAGCACTCAAAAGTTCTTGTCAGTCAGCATGCTGGGAACCTAGGGTTACACAGAAGGGACTCTAAGCAGCAACAAACTTTGATGTAGTAGCTAATGGAAATGAGCACTTGTCTAAGACTTGTGTGCGCAGGGCAATATGAAATGGGATTAGTGGCAAAAACAAACAAATGCAAGCGCAAATGTATATGTAAATGCTAATGCCAGCGCTAACTGAGCACTAGCCACTGACTAACTGATAATCAAAGTGTAATGCCAATCAGGCACAAACAATCAAAGGCAATTGAGTGCGCGCTCAAATCGCCAACGACAGCAAAAACATGTAGAATGCACTTTTCAGAGCGAAAAATGTGTCAAGAATGAGGAGAACAATGAGCATGCTCTTACAGCAGTAAGCTCACCAATGCATAGGGGCAGCAGTAGGCTATATTCTGGCATTATACTACAAAATTGAGGCTATATATACCTAAAATTAGACTCAAACCAGTCATCTTGGAAGTGAGTTTGACTATACAAGTGTCCAAGTCAACGTTTGATCAATGAGATTGGCAATTTCTGTTTTTGATATGTGTGATGCACGTAATTACTTTCAAGATGACTGGTACAGAATTACTGTGTGCTAGGACAGACCAATTTTCAAGCCCTGACAATTTCCTTTTCAAGGAATTTCTGGCCCACATGAGCACATATACTAGGGAGCGTGAGGCTCGAGCATGAGCACATTCAGCATGTAAGGTCATTCTAAGGGTGCAAGACATGTAAAAGACAACAAAGAAAGAACACTAATATATTCAGTTGGAAAATTTGCCACACAACTAATGCTAAGCCAGAGAATCACGACCATGAACATGGTATAAACTTACTTTGAGGAACATTGGTGTGCTCAGACATACCCCTATGGAGCCGGGTTCAAAATGTCACCTGCATGAGTTCCCTATTCACTACTGTGAACACTCATGCCTCCTATTCAATCCAAAGTCACAAAGTACAAACAGGAAGAGATAAGTATCCCAGACCTCTCAGCCAAAGTTCTTGAACTTCTGCATCAACGGCCTTTTCATTGGCAACTTGATGTAGCATTGGCAATACTTTGTGGTGAGGATGTGGTTGTAGATGTGGGCACTGGCAGTGGAAAGGCATTGTGCTTCTCATTGCCTCTGCTAGTTGATGAGACAGACATGATCATGATGGTCTCCCCACTCACTGCACTGATGACAGATCAGGTATGTCATTAAATGCAGAAATCTATCAAATGCTGACCATGCGTCAGGCTAGATTGGCATCTATTCCAACAGTTGCAGTATGTGCTGAAACAGTGGCTCATTCTGGTACTCAAGAACTGTATAATGTAAGTGATGTATGACTTCAAAGAGTGACTTACCATGGTCCAAATTGTAGGACATTGTGGCTGGAAAATATCAACAGGTTATTGTGTCTCCTGAGATTGCAATTTCAGCCTCATTCTATCAAGGTGTCCTGTCTAAGGCAGGTTTCCATTCAAGACTACGTGCAGTCTGCATTGATGAGGCCCACTGTATGAGTCTCTGGGGAGGCACTTTCCAGCCAGACTATGGAGGCCTTGGTGTACTTTGTGGAAGGTTTCCACAGAATATTCCGTTTGTTGTTGCATCGGCAACACTGCCTTCCCATGTACCAGAAGACATCCAGGGACAGCTCAAGCTATCTAAGTCCGTCAAAACTGTCAGCCTTTCAAATGCTCACCCCAATGTCGCACTTTCTGTGCGTGCAATGGCATATCCTGAAGACTCTAAAGCCGACCTCAGGTTCATCATCCCAAAGGGTGCAACACATGCTAGCAACATTCCCATCACATTAGTCTATAGGAACATGAGGACAGTAGTTGAAGATGGCACTGACCATCTTCGTGACTGGGCTGAAGACTGTGAAATTCCTCGAGAGTGTTTAGCATTCTACCATGCAAAAATTGGTGAGAAGCAAAAACAAGAGCTTGAAGAAAAACTCAGAAAGGGTGAGATCCGAGTGCTGTTCTGTACAGATGCTGTAGGAATGGTGAGTTGTTATAAAGATGTCACCAAGCAATACTTACTGTGTATGTAGGGTTGTGATATGCGGAACATTGCTCAAGTCGTGCTCTGGGGATTGCCACCTTCTTTCTGTGCTCTTGTGCAACGAGCTGGGCATGCAGGACATAATTTTTCAACATTGGGAGAGGCAATCCTAATTGTTCCAAAGAACACTCTTAATAAAGGCATCACAGAACACCAATTAGTGACAGACCTAGGCTCAATAACCATGAAAAATCAATCTGAAGCAGAGAATCAAAGTCAAGAGGCACAGGATGCCATGAGTGCCAAAGAAATTGAAATGATGGAAGAAATGACTACTCAAGTGTTGACAGGTGAAGGGACTCGTGTGGCTGCGGCTGATGCTGGAGAAGATTCAGAACCAGAGGATGAGCCTATGGTCAAAGTGCAACGGAAGAAGAAATTCACCAAGGATGCAAACTCAACAGAGCTTTGGTTTCTTAACATGTTTGTATGCATGCAGGCTTGCCGCCGAAAGGTGTGGGACTTGTTCTTTGAGAATGATAAGAAATGTAAGCATTTGTGTAATTGTTCAGAGTGATTGTAACTTACCATCGTCAGTACCTCTCAAATATCCAATCAACACATCTTATCAGCACCTACCAAACACTCACTGCTGTGACAATTGTGAACCACAGCTGTTTGAAGTGGAGCGGATCAAGTTAATATGCATACCTGGTCTGAAATGTGGGAGAAAAAAAACATTGTCAAAAGATGAAGTGGAAGCTGTTTGCAACAAACTAAGTCAGTGGCGTGAGGAAGAACTATTGGATAAATACTATCCAGGTATCCAGAGCTTGTCAGGTGCTACCATACTTGGTGATGATGTCATTGCAAAAATTGCCAACTGTGGAGAGTGGATTGACAGCTACAAGGTCCTATGAGACCATGTTCATTGGAGGGTTGGCCATGACAACGAATCGGGTGGACCAAGCAAGTGGGGAAATATGTTACTTGAGCAGTTGAAAGGGATCTATCAAGAGCTTTATGAAAGAGTTTCTGAAGAGAAATCTCAGCAGGAATCAGCCATAGCATGGACCGTGGTCACACCTGGAGATTTCTATCTTGCAGCTACGTATAATGGTCATGAATCAGTACCAGAGGCCAGTGGGTCTCATGTTCTATCTGGTGATGAGGTGCAGTCCATCACACAAGAGGAACAAAGTGTACGTGGCCGTGGCCATGGTCGTGGGCATGGGTGAGGGAGGGGCAAAAGACCAGCACTTGATGAGGCTATTTCATCTCATGATACCAATGAAGGTCAGTCTAGCACAATGTGAGGTTTGAGTGAAAAAAGAAGCAGACCACAAAGTGCCAGTCAAAAGCCACGAGGAAGGCAGCAAGGGTGAGGATCTCACAGATCATCAAGATATTTTACCTTCCATAGCTTATAATATATACATGAACTCTGTAACTAGAGTAAGATGAATGAATGATGAATAGTTTGCCACTCATACTACTCATAGGACAAGAGCTCATCCACAATTTCACAGGTCATAGAAACATAATCACCTATGTCTGTTCCTGGAGGATATTCATCATCATCAAACAAGAAGGGATATTCATCACCAAATTCCATGTCCTCATTAAAAAGGGAACGTGAACCATTGTGTCCCAGATCCGCATCAGCTACATCATGCTCATCATCACCTTCATTCTTGTTGCTACCGGCTGGAGCCACCTCAGATTGACCAAGATTTGCTGCTTCCCTCTGTACATAAGTAAAGTTCCTATAAGTGCTAGGTCAATTGGAGTATTCTGCACCAACGCTCATGAGATCCCAAGCAGGTGTTGTGTATTGATTATTCTGGCATTCAGGTGTATACTCCTGGAGCTTGAGATCACAAAGGTATTGGCCATATTGAGCATGATACTGCTCAGTTGATGGACTGGTATGTGAGGTGCTGTTAAAAGGTGTTCGATACTTCATTTGAACTCGTCAAATCACATCATGAAGCACAAAAATAGAGACTGT
Organism: Termitomyces sp. K1Ag; assembly: GCA_017657315.1. NCBI lineage: Eukaryota > Fungi > Basidiomycota > Agaricomycetes > Agaricales > Lyophyllaceae > Termitomyces > Termitomyces sp. K1Ag. Next base: position 13,726 of record JAGGAR010016197.1, read on the forward strand.
GACCATGGCCAGCCATTCCCAACTTTGATTAGACCCACATGCACAGTAAATAATCTAGAACTTGATAGTCACTTGCTTGAACAATGAATAAAAATGGTGTGGCTGACCTTGGCCCAGAAATTAAGATTGATATGGCTGAATCCATTGAGCGGTAACAAACAACGGATGGCAGAGATGATACATAACGATGGGATCATTGGAATCGTCAACTTGTTGGTGGAGTCTGCTAATGTAGTTTGTAGTTTGGGACATGACACTGTACACACTCCGCTGCTATGTATCATATGTTGCGCTGTATAGGCTCTGCTCCATTGTAGCATGCTCCACTGGTGCCGTACAATACAGTACAATGTCTGTTCCATTGTAGTGTATGACATGGGACATACTTATGTCTCTATGTGTTACATCTGCTACATCTGCTTTGTCTGCTTCTTTTGACAGGTTGTAATGGAGTAGATGCATGATCATCCAATGTAGCCATATTTGCTCAATTACAACCCTGACCAGGATCCCTCCCTCCTCCCATACCACCCCTCTTCTGCCAGCACTGGTCTATCATGTGGCCATACATATTGCAGTTGGAGCATTGAATTCATGGGCAGGGATTGGAAGAAGAATCAGAATTAGATGTGGTGGTTAATGTCAATTGGGAATTGAAATCAGATGTATTCGTCTTTGGCTTTCTAGTTGTGGGACCCAATGCAATGGTAATGTCCAGCACCTTGTCAGCAAGCAAGGTGAAGTCAAAA
>JAGGAR010016198.1:0-14458 GCA_017657315.1 Termitomyces sp. K1Ag
GCAATCCTGAGGCGTATGTACGCAACGTCTGGAAGAATTTCTGCGGTATATCTTAGCGGTTTTAAGCATGTATCGAAGCATGCATCGGGGCATGAATCGACATTGTCTTCGATGGCGTGAGGACATTTTATGTCGATACTCACTTGCCATAGCTCAGGTATTGTGCGAGACACGCGTCTCCAGCTGCTACAGACTCGTCCTATGACCCAGGGAGGCTGAGATGGAATCGGAGGAAGCTCTAACTCTGATTCATAGAATTCGCTTTTCAGGATACAGAAAATGTGTTCCAGGATCTCGGAAGGCAGTCTCTTGTGGGGTGCCACTGCGACGGAAAGTCTCGAGATGTGCTCCGTAAGAGAAAGGTTCGAGCAATCATCTGGTGGATTCTCGCACCCATTTTGGCGCTCTAGTGCATCTGAAAGCAGTAGATGTCCCCCCATAAGTTCTTCATCTGATAAGACGTTTTCATTCGTGATGCCGGCGATGTTTTCTAATTTCTCAATCAACACTCTGTTTGATTCAGAGACCGCGATCATCGATGGATCTGTTCGCAAGGAAGAGGATTTGAGATACATTCATAGTGGGATGGCTGAGTTTACCTATCCGCGATAATGGGAATGCAGGTTGTGGGCGTCCAACATGAAAAGGGCAGAACGGCATTGACGGATTTATCACGGATCACCCACCAGCCTGATCAAGCTTGTTGTGATTCGCTCGTCCCCTATGGAGCAGCATGTAACCCCGTAGTGTATGGAGCTCGTAGCCCAGTGAAAACAAAATTCTCAGATTGGGAGTCAAACATTATTATGAGTTGCAGAAGTGTAGTGTCCCTAGGCTGGAATTGGGCCAGATGTTCCTTCCGTTTCTTTTCCCATCATCTAAAGGAAGGGGAATTTTTTGCACCGAAATCGGGTATAACTTTTACTCCATTGTATCATTCTGCGGTATCGGATAAGCGTACGTGCATTGCTGCTTTGCCGCGCATAGAGAATAACAGGTCACACAGCGTGATCCATACTACAGTAAGAAGTAATTATATGATGCTGCTAAGTTCGAGTCTAGGTCGGTTTGGTGAGCAAGCACATACTTATGCATCCTCGATGTTGAAGAGGGGTATATGCGCCGTAGTACCTTATGCACAGCTTACTGAGTAATGACAGTGGCGGATGCTCGACTCTACTAAGATTCGTTCCTGCGCCAGAGAAGAGAAAAGGGAGTTGTCCTAGGACGAGATCAAGTAGACACGAGCAGAACCGTGTTCGAACAGGAGTACATGCAATACAGGAGTGGAAGCCTGAACAGCCAAGTGTAATGAGGCTTCGATAGGGTAGCAGGCGGTTCGAACTTCGAGCCCAGTGTCTTCTTTGGCCAAGATTGAATATTGAGTGATGAGAACCGTGAGAGACTAAGCTTGCAGAGGCAGAATAGAGCTGACACAGCAAGAACCGGTGAGACAAAAGGAGGAAAACAGAAGTCTCGGTCGCCTGCGTTATCTTATCGCATCTTATCTGGTTTCCAATTGTGAAACCATCAGTCAGTTCCGATTGTTAATGCACAAAATAATGACCAGGACCTGCGATAATTCGCATGAATCAGCCACGAATAAAGTCCGTAAATCGTTTTCTGAGTGCGTCGAGTACTTCATATTGACCAACTGTCTAGATAGGAACCTAGGTTGTGTTGCTCTGATATATGTGAGCTAGGATGCGCGAGGGCACGGAGTTAGAGAGCACAAACCTCTCGTCAATATGTGGACTTATGCAGGGTTTAGGTGGGTGGCTGCTGTTCGCCCATCCGTCGTCTCTAATAACGCGTGTTCTTCAGCCTGGGTTGCTGTCCGTTGGGCAGGGTTCTCTGCGATGTATGATGGGCGCAGGCACTTCCGCCCTCGGTCTCTCATCCACCACCCAACGCTCGCTACATTGATTTCTGTGGCCTGACACCTAGTCCTTCCAGTCCACTAGGTCGACGTTCGACCGGATCAGGAACGGCAAATTTAAAGTGCATATACTGATGCCTTTTTGCTCGCCGTGACCACTACCACGAGGAGTGCTCACCCCAGTTCCTGTACTCACTCAACACGATTGCTAAAGTGAAGATCGAACGATACTTACAATTCACTCACTCGCCTCCTCGATCGTTCCCAATCGCAACTCTCTGTCGACATCCTCCCACCATGCCTGCCACTATGACGGACACTTTGTTTGTACCTTGTATCCTTTTTTCGACGCAGATATCACCAATCCTGGGGATCCGACTCGTAGGCTTACCATTGAGGAGGTGATCAAGGCAGATTGACGTGTTTAAGTTGAGGGGTCGGCCAAATGCACTGCGTTTGCGTTCTCTTGCTGGCGGTGTCCTAAGGTTCCTGGAATGGGGAGGCAGCTTCGTCCACCGCTCGGTGGTCCATCCGGATAGCCTTTCCGTTTACAACCTCGATGTTTGACTGGATGGAGAAAAGCGAGCTGGTCGACAGATATAGCGCATATAGTGACGCCTTTTTGCTCGCGACAACCACTACCACGAGGAGCGCTCGGTCCGTACTCGTTCAACATGATTGCCGAAGTGAAAATTGAACGATACGTGCGGCCCACCCACTCGCCTCCTTGTCCATCCCCAGTCAACATCTCCCAACCATGCCTGCCACGATGACGGACACCTCGTCCCTCGTATTCCCCTTTCTACGCAGCCATCACCAATCCCGGAGATCGACTTGTTGGCTCCGGGCTGTCGACACGTTTTTCGAGTGCGAGAGACCTGTCGTGGTAAGGTTGGCGGAGGATGGGAGGCGATCGAGGCAGATTCACTTGTTAATGAGTTGGCGAAGCGCCCTGCGTTCTCTTGCTGGCGGTGTCCGTGTCCCAAGGCTTTTGGAACGGAAAGGCAGAGGCGGATGAGGGACGACGCACAGGCTCTTGGACCTTCATTTTCGTATCCGCTATCCCTGCTCGGCCTTCGCTTTTTCCTCCTACAGCTTTCAACAATGAGGAACTCGAGGAGTTCATTTTTGACCACGTGATACTCGTTCGTGACCCAGAGTCGTGAATTGTGGCCAAACGAGGCTCGCTGGCGCCGTCGTTCGATTGAGGGTTAACGCAAGTGTAGTATGAGAGGTTTGATTGGGAAGAGCTGGGAGCTAGAACGCGTTACAATGGTGTATTCTGCATAGGGCTTCAGACTATGCAGGTCATGTTCGTTGATCATTATATTTTTCTTACACTAATTTTTCCCTTGTACAGAATTGCGATCACTCGCTACTAAATGATTAAGTTCGATCACCGTCACGATGTAGACTATGAACATCTTTTGTATTCATATACACATAACTTTGAAGACCATCTCGTCGTGAGGGCAAGTAACTATCCGAGTTTTCATATCAATTGACGGATACTAGGTATCGCAATTCTCCCAATCTTCGGCCGATATCGAGTTGAATTTCCTTTGGAATACAAGTCGAATTTCTATTCTCTCGAGTATCCGTCATTTGCTCAAGGGGATACGCACCAGCCTCATAACTACTTAATCGCTGCTTCACCATCGACAGAGTTAGGGTAATCAGTCCGTGCTATAGTACAAAAAACCTCTTTATTAGGCTGATTCATAATGGGCTTGGGTATGTGCAGCTATGAACATGTTTAGAATACACAACAAAAACTCATATCACATACTTCTCAAGCTCCGTGCTTCCTCTTTCCCTACATCATCAACCAGGCAGCACGAAGACCGAGATTTTTTATGATGAGTCTATTTCCGACCTTAATTTGCATGTCTGTCGGCCCATCGCACCTTACCTACCAATTCCTTGATTATCATACGAAGTCTTGGGAAGTAATGCATACTGTAACCTGACTGGCTGTGCCACCTCAGATGTGGAAGTTATGGATTTTGTTCTTAAAGTCGGTCACGGCGGAGGCCATTGGCTTCCCGATGTCATCCTGAATCTGAGTGACGTAGGTCTTAGCGAATGAGGGAATGGCAAAGGGAGCAACGATGAGGAGGGTCTTGAGTTGCATAGTAAAAAGGAGCTGAAGCGAGTAATTCGTGCTGATCTGCGCGTCAGACAGCGCATCGTGAGCAATAAGTGTCAAGGAGTATGGCTACATGCAGAGGGAAATTGTGAGAGGGAAAGGAGATGGTTGGCGTGAATGATCAAAGTGGAAACCTGAGGATAATTCGACCTATGTTGTATTGATAGTGCCGGCCCCCGCTGATTGCTCGCAGACTGTACTAGTGATCCTACCATATCTGTGAGTGGTGTCGGATGGTTATGGAACGTTCACGTGGATTTCACGGTCCGCTGACAACTGACAGATTTAGACAGAATCGTAGTGCCAATTTTCTAATTAAATACCAATGAAACGATGTACCATGGTGAATCTTGGAATCTTCATTCCGTTCGGGTCAGTGTCAAGAGAACGTCGAGTGATAGACTTCCGGTCCGGTTATAGCAGGTTGAACCTGGGAGATAACACATTGTTTAAATTCTCTCGGCCTGAGATGGCATGGTCGTGTAGTCTCCGACTTCTCGTTGGCATTTGCATTTGAATCTGGGGCCCGCGTTCAAGGCTGCTGGCAGTGGGTTCCAACCAACATACGCTACACAAGATTTAAGACTAAGTAGATGCAGTAGACCTTGGAATCTAAAAAGAACAGACGACAATTTCATGTATGCATTAACTAGTGAGAGTAATTAGAGACATAGCACGATGCTCGTGGACAGCCAAAGCCAGAGGGGCTGGCCATGGATCATGATAAAATCATGGAAGATAGACAATAGAGCTACGGCCGTGAGAACCGTACATCGACGAATCTTGCTTGTAATCTTCATTCTGTTTTGGTGGGGTGTTGGGAGGACTTCGAGCAATGGACTTTCCCGAGTTCAACAGGTTGAGCCGAAGATCAAGATGTAGTGGGAGGACGGCCTCGTATGTTGTCTTGATGGCGATAGGCGAGCGGTCGCAGTAGTACATACTTAGACAATGTCAGATGGAGTACAAGAACTTACTGTCAGAACTTGGAAGAAAGGATGAGAAAGGGTGATATTGGGTGTTGTCAGTCACAGTGAAAGGGCCATAAGACGGGTTCACAAACTGAAAAGGAACATATTGATTTGGATAATCTCCAACACGGAATATATTTGTAAGTGGTCAAACTTAAATGACTACACGGTATGTATTTCAAGCATGAGATACACGTAGCCCAGGGAATGTAAGGTGACACTGTGAAATTGGGCGCGCGCAGTTGGGCTGGTGAAGGACAGGTTGAGGACAGGGCCACACGACAATATGACGAAGTTTGAGGTGTTAGCCGTCAATGAGCAAAAATGGCGAGATATGTCGAGTACATGAATGGGTATCTTGGTCGTTGCTGTTCAACTGCCATTCGAGAAACTTGGCAAATCGAGACTGGTCTGCAGGGGGTCCGGCAGTTCTTGTACCCGGAATCGTGTGAATGTTGGTTGCGGTCACGATGACGACATGGACAAAACTTCCTGCCAGCACCTTTCTTTTTCTTTTGACAGAATCCTCGTTGGCTACTCTTTCTCTTGACTCTTTCGCTCTCATGTTGTACTTGATAGACTGATCCTGACTGGCCTACTCTCGGTATTCGTCCTCCCTGACCAGGCTTACCTTCTGCGTGATTGATCAAGAACCGAGACGGATCTGAAGGTCCATCTCCGGGCGTGCTTCAACACTATGGTGCTCGTACGTGCTATCTCTTTCCTGGTTTATCCTCGGCCGGGATGAGAAGGACTGATTGTTGGCTTTTTTCAACAGGCTTCGATGACGATTTATCGGTCTTGCGCTTACTTCAAGGTGCGTTCGCATCCACCCGTTTGCGAGTTGGGATCTTTGATCTGTATCTTGCTTACCTAGGCAACTTGTACGGGGGATTATGGTCTGTTTCCCTCGTTTCTTTTGATTTCAAACATCAGATTGATCATCGACTATACCCCCAGCTCCAGAACAATAAATGCCAGTGGGGATTAGAGGTGGGCGACCCGACAGAGACGGGCTATGGGGAAATATGGCTGTTTCTAAAGCGATCCAGCATGACGTCTCAACTCACATATATTCTGTCTCTTTTGTTCCCTACATCGTCAAAACCTTAATCTCGTGAGTTCTATAGTTCTGTTCACCTGCGTGAAAAGTGGCTTATAATTTAAATACAGATCAGCATATTTCGGAGGGCGAAAACACATTGTTGGACCTCTTCGACGATCACGGTCGTGAATGGGCTGGCAGATCCAAGACTCGTGTCCGACCTAGGAAGTGTCGAGGTGAGTATTCCCAGGCGCCAAAGGATCGCTTTGTACTCAATGATATAATCCTAGATATACTTAGCAATGGAAGCGAGTGCAGAGTGCAGAATGCGCGCAGCAGACACCGACGATCCGCGTATTTTCGGCGACGGTCCCTATCGGTCTGTTATGTTACACCCTCATTAACTGTCCTGCTCGCTTGCACGATCTCGAAGATATTGAGCTCCTCGTATCGGTGTTTCACAAGCGTGGACTGGAGAAGTACGACACAAGAGTTCCCCGAGGCAGAGATGGATAAGGCGGTGGTACTGCAACTTGCGAAGAGTGGGAGCATGCGTGTGGAGTTTGTTTGAGAAGTGCGCTTGCTTGGGGACACGGTGATCAAAGGTGTCTCGGTATGACCAGTATGTTTTCTTTCCTATGTATCTGCTGGGTGCTGATATGGGAATGTGGTAGGGACAACGACATCAATGAACGAGTGGGGAAGTTGTTTCCTGTAGAAAATATCGGGGCGTCGGACTCGAATGGCATCATGGGTGAGCATCATGTCTGGCTAATGAGAAGAAGAGCTGATTGTGATATTGTGATAGTCTTACTAGAAGGTAGCGGTGTCCATCACGGGTGTCAAGGCGCGGCATGCGGCGTGGATCACTTTCGCGATGAGAAAGTCAGATGTCCGGAACACGGCGCTGAGGTTTGTTCCTCTCTTTTGAGGCTTCGGCTCTCGTTTGACGCTGCGTGATGACAAACAGACCCTGCAAGCGTTACTCTACACGTCCCACCATGCCACCCGGGGTACGTCATCGCGTTGGGATTTGATTAGCTTGCAGCGAGATCGGATGTTTGTGGCGTTCGTATTGTGAATGGGGTTGATTGCGGAAGGAAAAGGTAGAGGTTCAGGGGGGCCTGATGAAGCTGTGTACGCATTTACGAAGTGTGTTGTTGCGATCTAGATCTAGATAATGAGGAAAGTAGCATAGAACTGTCATCATGATAGTGAGCATGACAATCCAGCTACAGCTCCTTGTTTGGCGTGGGGTCTCATCGTCATCCGCAGGAGGCGTTTGAGGAGTTCAATTCACATATATGGCCTCCTCGCTGCAGACCAGAATCGTCTACCTGAGAACCCTGGACCTGTATATATTGTGCACGGACCTCGCTTTTTCCATACCTATGCCAATGATGCCCTAGCCACAACCAGCTGCGTCCCTTCGGACCCTTCCATCACGAACTCCTCGACACTGGCATTCTCGAGTCGAAATCTCCACCACTAGCTGACGTATAGTCTCTGGATTGGTAGAACGAAGGCATTATCAACGTGCGTTGACATTCCGTTTATCTTCATTACCCATGATTGATAACTTACCTTCGTAGGATCCCAATCACATGCTGGACGTTACCCCTCCGTATAAGAACAACATCTCCATGTATCCTCCGAGCCCTCACATTTTTGTCGAGTGCGGTTATGAAGAGGGGCACGGTGGGAGTCGGGACGCATGCTGAAGGGTGTGTTTGCGAGGATCGGGTTGAAGTTGAGGGAGTCGGTGGTCCGTTTGGGGGGTGCGAGTATGGGTGGTGGGGATACGGATGGGAGGGAGGGAGTCCGGAGGGAGTTAGGGAGGGAGTTAGAGATACTGAGGGAATGTGATGGCTGTGGTGCGGTGCTTCGGGTTGTTGGTGAGCTGTTGCGAGAGTGTTTGGCGGAGGAGATTTTAGCGAGGAAGTAAGTACCTTTCTCTTGGGAAACAGATTGGTACGTCGCCTTTGCTCTCTCGCTTGCTTGCCTCGCCTCATTGCTGACGTTATATTCCCTTGCGATTGGATGAGGACATAGAGCCGTATTTGTGAGTCCAAGATTCAGTAGGGAATCTGATTGAAGGTGCCCAGAGCATGAATGGACCGGACAACAACTAGGCAGCAAGACACGGCAACCGTTCAGAACGAGTTCAGCCAAGGAATGCTCGTCTCGCAAAATCTCTCGGCAGTAACTTCGATAGTGTCTCCATACTCCTGACTTTACCCAGACGGCTTACGAGATCATGGTCTGTATTGACGGAGAAGAAGAGCCAGTGGTGGATCGTTGATCCCTTCAAGAACCTTTCACTAGATGGAAGAACGTGGTTGGCGTCCGGCGGTACTCTGAGGCGTAGAACAACCGTCCTTTAGAATACAACTTCTGTTGTTCGTCGACAGAATACGATCAGGTCTCAGTATGTATAATAGACAGGTTCATACGATATTTCAAGGTAGCTATACATGTCGAAACGGGGTATGCGATCTTGTGTGATTAGAGGACATCATGGAAGATTGAACGGAGACCAAGATGTATGTACATATAATGATCGTAGCATGTGCTGGGGTGGGCTAATTGAACAAGAAAACATTGAGTAAAACTGGGATAATGTAGAGAATGCAATCAAAGCAACTTTGAACAAGGAGTGGTCGTCGGTGCCAATATCCCCGTCACGGTCACCCACCATCTCTATAGCCGGTTCAGGGAGGGGCGGCGCTGCAACAACCTCACGTTCCTCTGCAGGGTTAGCATTGGGTGGAACGGCGTTGAGTTCTCCCCTGCCTGCCTCATCATATCCTGCCTTGACACCATCGTTCTCGATATTCTGCACGACTTCGAGGTTTAGAACTGCGTCAACTTCGGCGGGTTGTAATTCGGCAGGCTGTCGAGGCTTTAGGCAAGACGATCCATGCTCCCTTTATGAAGGGAAAGAACTTTACCTCGCTGGGTAAGACGTAAGGTCGGAACCTACTTCCGTGCAGCTGAGCATATTCAACTGAAAGTGCAGGCCTGCTGGAATCAAGCTGAGTGGGCGCAGAGAAGTCGAGTTGAGCATTTGGAGAGATGAGAGTAGATGTCGTGGAAGTAGGCGTCGCTGGCGTAGGGGAGTCCATTGTTCACGCGGGGTTAGGATCGACGGGTCTGGGGAGTTCAGGTCATCTTTCTGTCTGTTTATAAAGGTTGATAGTCAGTGAACCGCGGCCACTCACCGATTCTGTCCCTGGAACGCGAGACGGTTTCATTAACAAGTTGCTTCTCGTCGAGTGACTCAATGTTTTGCGTGACAATCAAAGAATCCTTGCAGAACGGCTCTTTCGGCCACACGGTGACTTGCCATTACGTTGACAATTGCAAGACGGATCGTATTCCTGACGATGTATCAGACCCTCGAGTCCCTGCCTAGAATAGGACAGCGTTGAATTGGCTTGGAGACCATGACCACGTTGAATAGTTCCTCCTAAGGTCGAACAGATATCAGGTCTTGATGTACGCCATTCCAGCATGATGCACGTTGGCGTCTATCCACTCGGCGCAAACCGGGAGAACCAGCAGTGCAGATCTTTAAGAATTCTTACCGAAGTCTCGACTTGTCCGTTAATACCATCTAAATAGCCGTTGGATTTTGTTTTCTCCACAAGAACGGCCTCGACCAAAAACACGTCATCATACCTCACTAATTGGAGCTGAGAATCACGAAGGTCGAAACCGCGGAATGGCGCCTTGACAAACGGATCTGGCCGCGGGAAGGCGATTGCGTCCATCGAACATCGTGACGCGAAGACAAGCTGCATATGCGGCTACAATACAATGCCAATGCTGGGTTAGATCATTAGAATAATGGCGAATAGTTAAGGTAATTACCCGCGCAGTAGGCATGCACCCTGACTGGTGAGGTTGTCAGATGCCAAGAGAAGATGATGGCAAAAACACCCTACATTTCCAGAGATGGATAGTCGATCCTCAATCACGCGTGTCAAATATGGCCGCCGCTGACGTCGTTGCTGTATCGCGGCCTAGTCAAGGGATGGGATGGTAACAAAGAAGACCTTCGATGATGAAACCTGGACAGATAGGTTTAGGAAAGTTATTACGAGTTCCGTAATTCTAGTTAACACGTACCTAATCAAGCTATATGCTCATCGAAAAGGATCGCGACCACGGGAAATCGTTCTCGTGTGGTGAAGAGTGAAGGATTGGAAGGCGGACACGTTTCTGGCAGCTGGATTCGACAGATCAGCGAGAAACGGAGTCAGAATCCCGACGAAAGCCGGGAAAACAGAACTTCCCACCCAATGCCGAGTATACGGCCATCTCCGACAGATGTTTTAGAGATCGATGGAAGAATGAGTCGAGGCTCTATGTACTCCAACATCCACGCCAGAGATTGATCGTGGAGATTCGGCGCTTGGCTATGGTAATACCATTCTATCAATCGGATTATTTACAAGCCACCGTTAGCGACTAACGACATGGTACCCCAGAAATGATACATAGAGCTCGAAAGACTCACTTTCAAAATCAACACGCTCTACAAAACCTGTCACGAACTTATCAACTAAGAAAGGCACTATTTGTATGTTTTGTGAGTGATCAATTTGGTTAGAATGAGGGTATCTAAGGAACCTTACCGCAAATGAGACGTTCAAAGTCGAATGTCGATGGATGTCGCGATCAAGTCGCGATTGTCACGGTGGTCAAGTGCGGTGATGATCAAGTCACGTGGGAGATTCTACGTGGTTGCTACTAGCCTCGCCATTAGCCTCGCCATGAACAACGCTGCCCGGCCCCCTAACCTTAGCACATCTCGCGAGCATTGTGTTCGATAATCGATAACCTCTCGGTTAACTCTGACAAGCTGATTGGCCGCGCCAGGGTTACTTAGGCTCAGTGGGAATTTAGGGTCTGAACACGGTCATCTTCACTTCGATGTCGTCGTCAAAGTCTCAGGCAACTTCGATGATGGAAAGTTGGAAACCCCAGCACCAGTGTCGACCAACGGCCGCTGAATTCAGTACATCGGCATCACTTCCAGCTGTCCTCACACCCTGTCTGCCGTCGATTGTCTCCAGCAGCCATCGAATACCACCACCGCCTGGTCTTCTCTCTCGGCTCGGACTTCTTGACTTTGCTGTATGGTGCCGAGTCTTTTCTATGTCCACGCCAGCCTCTTCTCAGCACAGAACTCGCGGATGTGTACACATAGCCAGTGGAATCAGCGGCGCAAGTGCAAGCTCGATTTCTATCAGAAGCTCACGTAACTGCTGGATGAAAATGAGAGCTGGATACCTTCTTCGGTAGCATAGGAGAGACCGAGTCAGGAGGGAACGGAGTCGAATTCCGGGTTACATCCAGAGTACGTGCTACAGTCATCTCCACGATCACTATAAGATCTCACATGGCTCCTACAGCTGCTAACCTACGAGCCCACGAGTACAAGTACGTCAAATCTCCCGCCCTCACATGTTTGCCGTGGTAACCGTAGGATTACACGTGACTTATTTTTTTGGAGCTCGTGGGTGCAGGAGGTGTTTACGGACGTGCTTGCGGTGCTTCTCCGACGTTCTCGAGCGCTCCGCTGTGTTTGTTCAATGTCGTAGTTTCACCACATGTCGTTGACGTTTCTCTTCTGTGGGTGAGATACAGCCGTGTTTGCGCGATCCTTTTATGGAAGATGTGTGCGGGGTGGTTCACCGAAATTGAGGGGCAGATAGGCATCTTTGTTGGCTCGGTGTTTGAGCTTCGGGTTTCGAGGGAGCCTTTGTTGCGAGGTGGAAGGTGTGGATTATTTTTTTGGAGCCTGTGGGTGCGGGAGGTGTTTACGGACGTGCCTGCGGTGCTTCTCCCTCGTCGTCGTTCGGCATCCCCCCCGCGGTTGGATACGCGTACGGAATCGGAATCGGACACGGACACGCGCAGTACAACCCCAATCCCTATGCCGGCCCCGTCCCCAACACCTCTTACAATACTTCCCCCTTCGCCCCCGCGCAACTCACACAGACATAAGCCAGGATGGCTAGTGTTCGACGTATTATGGATGTCAGGTCTAGGATGAGGGGGGCTGAAAGTAGTTAAAGTCTCAATGGATGCTGTGGGTTATATTGAGATACGGTGTGTTGATATCTATTCTGCTAGGGGTAGTCTATGATTAGTTCGGTTTGAAAGTGGGAACGTTCTCGGATGTGTTCATTCTGCGGTGAAAGAATTTACGATCGACGACGCAAAAGGTCTAGCTGTTGAGCGCATACTAGGAACCTCTTTGTCACAGCTAAACCCTCTGGTAGCTAACGGTCTCGTGGAGACGGCAATCTTGATATCTCCAAAGTGACATTACACAGCAAATCCAGGATTGGAGTGAGAGGGACACGTCATGGGGTTGATCACTTGAGCCACGTAGCAAGCTGAGAGCCACGGAACGAGGAAGTTCAACATTTGTTGGCGCAGGAAACTGCTCATCAACAACATAAATTACTAAGATTCAAATAGAGAAAAAGAGCGTCGTTCAGAGGTAAGTATTGGATCAGCCAGTTCTTGCGTCTTGAATATTAGAAACGGGAGTTATTGCAATCAGGTTCAAGGCGTCGATGATAATGGCAGAAAAACTGGGAACAATCGTGGCACAAGAAAATATGGTCGAGGAGCGAGTCGAATGCTAGGCTAAGCCTACGAGCTAGGAATCACTACATTGATCCAGATGCAACGGCAGAGCTATACCACCGTCTATGGCTGAGAATATTACTCGGGTATGGGTCCTGCTGGTCGAGTTGACGAGCTCGACTGGGAAAGTGATGGCACGGAGGTAGGAACTTGGTGCTTTAGAGATGACGAGGGAATCAATAAGAACGCGATCGATGCGGTGAAGCAAGCGTTCTTTGGACATCAAAGGAAAATCAAAGTTCTCGAAAGCTGTAAGGTCGTTGTAGTATGTATCAGACACGGGTTGAAACAAGACCTGCGCACTGATGTAGGCTCACAGAATGGATCACGCCTTGAATCGAACACGCGATCGCCTCAGAATGCACGGATGCAGGCTAGTATTCTCTAGAGCTGAACAACGACAGAAGGCAGGGGACCTAGATTGACAACGTAGCGTCCAGCTGTTACACAGTCAAAGTCTTGTTCCTAGAAGTGCTTGAGCATGCCTTGGTGGTCATCGTATGTAAAGAAGGCCGATAAAAATCCGCAGATGCCATGCTGGCCTTTCCAAGAGTATCGAAGTTCGCGTGGTTGACGGTGTTGATGCATATTGGCTTGGCTAGGCCTCTCCTTGTACTTATTGAGTTGAGAGCATGGCGAGAGCACACATGGAAGAATGAGATAGACATCTCAGAAATGACTGACGCTCGATACAACCCCGGAGGTGGCGAAGGCGCATCAATGATGTGGAGAAGCAGAAAGGATTACCCAGCAATATGCCCTCCGAGTTCTCTGTGAGGCTGCTACAGACCTGTGGTGCTCGAGAATGATATACCTGAGCGAAGTCAGTGATATCTAAAACAATCATACCAAAAGAAAACCTTATTTTCCGCGTCAAAGCACAGTGGAATCGTTAATAAATCGCTAACTGTCGAACGAAAGGAGATTCAGTGCGAGTGTTCATTCACGTCATTCTGCGAGTATAAAAAATAACCAAACCTGTCCCCACAAAAGGTTTGAAGACGCATTGGGTGTGTTGCGGGTAGACTCTCTCATGCCGGGTCTCAGATGATGCTGCCTGCAGTGATGTTGGTCGTGCAGACATGAGCATTCTGAACAGACCCAGGCCCGAGATACAGTCAATTAGATTAGTACTTTTACATTGATATATTATACAGCCCACGAGCAAGAGAGACTAAGAAAAAAACTATAGCATTGCGTCGCCATGAATAGTTGAAGTGGTCGAGTGAGAATTTCAACTTTGGAGGATCGGACCGGAATGATGGATGATGTAAGTACTCTAACCTTGTCTTCCTCATGCATGTCGACGACGCATCGCGCCAGAATCGACTCTCTTTCTGTCAAATGCTCACTCATACGGATGGATTGGATGGATTCCTAATTCTATCAGGTGAATAATACCCTGTCTACTGCCATAAACTTATCTGGTGTTGATGATGATCAGCTGTTGCGTGAACGGCTTATACTCATCTTCTAACCTTGCCTCGTAGGTTTTTTGCGGTTCCTCGATCGCCCGCCCAGGCCGTCAACAAGTGCTACCGCCCCGCACCCGCCAAGACGTTCCAGTGCAGGGGTTATGGCGACTGCCGCATGGTCTTTTCCCGCAGCGAGCATCTTGCGCGGCACATACGGTGCGTGGTGTCTGAACTTGGCCAACTTGTGACTGATGTCTAGAAGGAAACACACGGGGGAACGGCCGTTCACGTGTCACTGCTCGAAACAGTTCTCGCGGCTGGACAACCTGAGGC
>JAGGAR010016199.1:0-14397 GCA_017657315.1 Termitomyces sp. K1Ag
ATTTCCACCATGTTAGAAGCCTACAATGTGACAAGGAGAATAACGCCAATTGACCTCAACGAGATATTCAGCGGCGCGCTCGACGCGACACGAGACGATACAGAAAGCAGCGTATGTTGCATGGAAAGTCGCAGAGCCGATGTGGAGGTGAACCGGAGGCCAGGAGGCGCACGAGGATGAGGTAAAGGGAAGTGGGTTTTCGACCCGAACATCACGTGATCCAGTAAGTACTTGTTGAAGCGCCCGGTGTTCTGTGGCTCTAGGCCGGATATCCACCTTCGAGAAAGAGCGTACGCCTCCAGTCGACTACCCAGTACGTGAAGTCATGCGGCGAGTGGGTGGTGGCTTGGTTGGCGTCCATCATAGAACGAATTCTCGCCTCATGGGCACTTGAAACTCGGGGAAATTGAGCCTTTGCTTCAACTTCACTTTCGAGGTTTGCGGCCAGATCAGACGGTGGGAATCGTCACAATATAAAGAGTGGCGGGGTTCTGGGTGAGAGGTATGATGCTTGAGCCGCATCAACTTTCAAGATGATACGACATACAAAATGCGTCTGATGTTCGGCCTTCTACCGGGAACAGGTTGAGGGAAACCTGTATGCACCTGATCCGTGAAGGAGGTGAGTCGAACCGTGAACACGATAGAGGGTAACAAGAAGGTCTGGTAGCCTGTTTAGGGAAAAGACATTAGTTGGTGGACCTGAGAATGTTGGGGGAAAGAAACATAACAGCGGAAAAAGGGAACGAAGAAAGCAGAGGATCCCAAACGAGGTAGCATGACATTGAAAACACGAACGACAAAAAGTTCAAAGGAAAACTCCGCGAAGAATGGAAGAACGAAAGATACATGGGAACGATTTTGACGTACCCTTAAGCCCCACCCATCTTTCCAACATCGAAAATCGTCCAACGTTCTAGTCCAGCAGCGGGAGTGAGAGTACGACCCTATCAAACTTGTGCTGGACATACGAGAAGTTGATCACCTGGGATATGGATGCGTTAGTTTGTGTGCGCGTGAGACGGAGAATGCATACTGGGTCCATCGTAGCAAGGTATATTAGCCACAAGAGGTCGATCGACTCAAACGTCGCAGGCCCTTGCCCCGTACGGAGAAGAGGGCTTCAGATGGGGTATTCCACCTACAAGCAAAGGTGTATTGGGTATGCCGGTGTCCATTGGGTTAGCCAAAGCAACGTGAAGGCGAGGATGTAGTACTATAATCTGTATAGATGTTTCTGAAAAGGTCACGGTCGTGCGCGTGACCCCACCTGCCTTAGATAATCATTCAATTTCGACTCCAAATCGACTCACAAAAACCTCAAAGTCTGCGCAAAACTTAATGTAAAAGTGCGTCAGCTACTAGTAGCTGCTCAGTTGCTCTTGTACAAATTCGACGGTTTAAATTTCAAACTCCCCTCGACGGCTGTCGCATCCACATTTTTGATTGTCGCGCCGTCGACCTTGTTAAACACGGCAACCACGTTCCCAGCTGAAGCCTTGTCAATCATTGTTAACGCTTACCATGTTTGAAAAACACATACCACTTTGTCCTTCTCTGCCGGACTGCCTTCCAGCGATGTCCCCTCGTACTTTTGTGAAGTAGTTAATGCCTGTTTCGCTCGCAATGTTGGAGTTATTGACCACAAAGACCGGCACTTCCGCAGTTACATTTTCAATTCTCGTATGGTCTGCCTTGTCAAACACACATACCTTCACGGGCTCCGCTGATAACGATGTCTCCTCCTACTGCCGTGAGGTCGCATTTTGATACAGTTATATATTCGGAGTCATTGACCACAACAACCGTTGCTCTAAGCGGCTCTCTTGCGTGCTCGATGTCTCCGCGGACAGCTGTTGCGTTCACGCTTTCAATTTTCGCGTGGTCAGTCTTGTTAAACACGGCGACCAAGCTCCCATCTCCTAATCAATACAAGGTTTGTCAGTGCGTAAACACTTATCATGATTGAAAACACACATACCAGTTTGTCGCGATACAGTGTCGAGCCTGACGTGTCCCCCTACTGCTGCGAGGTCACCGCCTGATACAGTAATATTTCTGGAGTTATTAATAACAATAATTGTTGCTCTAGACCGCTTGTCGACAGTCACGGTGTCTGGAAAGGCTGTCCTAGTACCCATTTTTCCAAAATTATTGTCATGGGCCTCGTCGATGCGCACTTTCCTGGTCTCAGGCATGGTGACACGTATAAGGAACGTGATGAAGACTTCAATCAAGTCTTTATATCAAGTTACCAGAAATCCATTCAGACGGCTGTGCATGCCGTCGTGCCGAAAGATAGGAATGTCCAATAGTACATGACAGATTGTTCGAATCTTGGCCGTCCTGGGGCTGAAAGATGCTGAGAGTTATGTAGTATTGGCTTCTGACAAAATTCTAATTAGATGGTCACAAAGTCCACAAAATCCGATGGGCAAGGGTGAGCTTAAGGATTGCTGGCAAAGTGATTCTTGTCCATGATAAGAAGTTTTCAAATCATTGTTGTATTTTTATTTTCATCAACGAGAAGAATTTGTCGAAGCGCCAGTGATCTGGGTTGTTCAGTTCACTCAATACAAGAAAGTGCGCCCTCCGGTGTTCAGAGTTCTTGCCTGAAGCATGGCCGGAAGGGGTTGGAACATACATGGCTGGCTGGTGAAAATTTCCATGTCGAAGGTGTTGCAGCCCAAGACAGGCAGCGTGAGCATATTGAGATCAGGATTGTTGTCCAAATGTGGCAGTGATCTCAGACGAACTGGTGACAGGTTGGGTTGACAGCATCCTGACAAGATGGTCTCTAATCCATTTGGAAAGTGGAGCTCCGGATGTCGAGAATGCCGAGTCAAGAATACATTGTACAGGGCGTCAACCAGGGCCCAGGCATGCAATGCATTATGCAGGAGCTGTGCTTGTTAATATTTCCCAGGATATGCTGTCTTGTGCCTCTTGTCATCAGGGACAGCAAAGCTACTGTATACAGCAAAGGGTCAAGATAGATGCTGACGTAGACTTCTGCAATCTAGCGGTGCACGTCGAGAGTTTCTGGGAACGTCACGGCACTTACAAATCCGATGTCCGACAAGTGGTTTCTCTCTACGACTTCAACCACCACTCGGTTGTCGGGAAACATATACTTCTAGCTTCTAAAGTTCTTCATTGGCCCCTAGTGCAATCAATCATTGGTTAAATATCAGACTCTGCGTTCTCCTCCACAGAGTATGCTCGGTTCATGCGACTTGATGCGGGATGTGTAAATCGACTCCTTCACTCGCTGAGATCATCATCTAAGTTTTCTTCCCTCGAGTCTGCAAGGGAAACATGGCAGTTAAACCAGTCAATAGCGTATTTCGTTCTCCATGACTTACGAAGGTCTTGACTAGTCTTGTTGACTAAACCGGGTGAGCTTGGGCTACCGCTCTGGTTCTCACTCCTGATATCTCCTGCCAATGGCATATATGGTTACATCAAACATTAAAACATTAAAAACATTAAAAACACACACCAGTAATGTCTTCCCTGTCCTGCTCGATGACATGATCTTGCCACTCGTCGACGACGGGGTCAAACTTGACACTTCCTCTCACAGCTTCCTGTATTCCACCGCGAATGTTTAAGCCTTTCGTATCGCGCACAACGCTAACGCCAAGCCGTTGGTCGGTCATGATATCTCCGCAGACAGCCGTCAAATTGGCGCTCTCCATGTCCATGCCAGGGCAATTGCTGATCACGGGTGACGGAAATTGAGATTGTTGGAGGAGACAGAACCTGGAGATGATCTTGGGACATAGTCAGAAGAGAAGGGAAGAATCGTGGTGGGCCTGGAGACATCGAAATCCTCTATATATGTATAACAACGCATGAGAATGGCTATGTGCGCTGTTACCTTTCGAATTTGTACTGTGCAAATGCATAATTGGAGCTGATTTGCTCGATCTCCTGGAGTCAACCCGGAGTCTGGTATCAGCGCAGATAGACGCTCGTGTAATCGAATTTCATGACCTAACCTGCCGTATATCAAAATGCACAGGCTATGTTATGTGGACGCTCATTCAACAGTTCAAGACAGAAGCCAAAGCTGCTGTGAAACAATGAATTCGAGGTGTTAAAAAAGGGTTTACATACACGAGGCTTTAGCGCTAATGATCAGCATCATAGCATCTACAACCTCCCTGCTCAGAATTATTATAAAATCGGAAGGAAAAACATGCCGGATACGATCGTAGACGCGGGCATTGCAGAGCTGAGAGCCCAGCAAGCACCTACCTTTTACTGTACCAGTGTGTGGAAGGAAGGACTTTTGGAAAGTCCCAAAGTTCGTTATCGAAGAGACGACTTGGGGAAAATAACTGGACACGATGAGGATTTCGTGTCGAATCATGAAAAGAAACGAATAATCATTCGGGAAGGACACAGATGAACCGTGTCATGTCAGTCCCTCCTGGATCGGAACATATCAATGTAAAATGATACCAAGAGCGTAAACTTGTCGGACGACTGGAGAGCCCCACCATCAGTATAGAATCACTAGAGAACGGAACTCGACACGGCATCCACGAGCAATGCAGACAGGACGGCCTCCGATGTCCGAGATACGGGAGAGCTAAATCTCTTTATGGAGAAGGTGGAAACATGAGATGACTCACGAGGCAACGCTTTGACAGTAGAACAGCATTGGCAATGGACCATCATGATGTGGTGGACACGCTGCCTTTCACCATGCAAATGGTTGAGCTGTCCGAGGACGTCGAACTGAAGTCCGCAGCATCCGACGTCCGACGTGTGCTCTTCCCTCCGACTTCCTCCTCAACCTATGGACACCAACAATAGGTTACATGAGAACTCGATTCATATGGTGAATGATATTGAAACACTGTACATCAATATTTCCCAATACTACATTCGTATAAAAATCACAATCTCAACCTTCTAGACAAAACCATATTCACCAGTCACGACAATGCAGTCTACTTCGATAGACAAAAAGCCACTCATGACTGTCAGTGCCTCCTCTTCTTGACTCGATTAGAGGTTCTTGCTGGCTCGGGTATACTCGCGTTGGCTTCCAGAAGGCGAGCACTGCTGATGTGGGGGTCGTCTTCTAAGAGAAGGGGACGTCTTTGCTGGGACCCTTCCTGCGTTTCTTCCCTCCAGCTGCTTGAATCTGGAACAGGAACAGACTAATCAGAACGTCCAGACTTGCCGCAGTTTTAAACTCGTCAAACGCACGGATTCTTCCTGGAATTCTTCCCCTAGCATCTCCGGTTGGATACGGTGAATTCATACTATGACGGCTATTATTGTCGTTCTTGCTGGACACGGCTCCTAATCCTGATCAATGTGACATCTACTGATTGCGATTTAAAATACACATACCAGTCCGCCTTCCTCGCTTTCTGCCATGCCGCTTTGGGACAGGTACATCGTCCGAGACGGCAAGTACACTTCCTCCTACGGCTGTAAAGTTGCCACCTAATATGGACATATTTTTGGCGTCATTGACCACGGTAACCGTTGCTTCAAGCGGCACTTTCGCATCCATCTCGATGTTGCGCTGGATGGCTGTCGCAGTTACGTCCTCCATTGTTGCTTCATCAATATTATTAAAAACGGCGATCAGGCTCGTCGTCTGTTTTGATTCCTGTTCAGGCTGGTTCGGGTCCATAGTGAGTGACATCAACTAGGGGTGATGAAGACTTCAGCCGCTGTTGGGAGTCTTATATCGCGTCACCAAAAATATATTCGGGCGACTGCGTGTTCTGACTATGTCGTAACGGAATGTCAGAATGCTCCACTTGAACAATGATTACATGTCAAGATGCAATGCCTTTTCGGTGACAGCTGGATTGCTCAGAACTTATAGGTAATGAGATGGCATCTCGGCATCTAGCCATGACCGTTCTAAAGAAAAACACATTGAGAAGATCCATCCTGCCACTACTTGTTGGAAACACGAGGGTTACCCGAGATGTCATGGAATCGACTCGGCATTCTCAAGAACTGGTCTTATACGAGGAGAATACATGAGACATGCTATTCTTTAAGGTTAGGATAAGGCTGTACATGTCAGACGACGAAGTTGCACATGCTCGTGTGATAACATCAGAGCCGGTACAAACAACCGGCTGAAATGCTGTAGTCCAGGTTCTTCCAGCAAAAGATATTACGCAAGGGTACACTTATTTACGAAGTCCAGACGACTCGGTATCCATTGCTCCACATCAGAATCGCAATCAAGAGAGCGGAACCGCTGAGCCAATAGTTGAGTCTGTCGGACCCAGGCTAGGAGAACGACCGTGACAACTTGGGTGGGAGGAATTCTATGGATAACATCAGTCCCAGGCCCAGACCCAGGGCTGAAAGATATTGATAGGTATGTGCGCCATTGGCTGACTGGGGGGCTTTTGATGAGCTGTATCTCTATAGTCAACAAAGCTCCAATCGGATGCTCGAGTCCACGAAATTTGATGAGTGGCTTGCAAATGGCTGGCAAAGCGATTTCCTCGTGCACGCCGGACATTTTCCTGAGAATTTTGGTTGATCAAGTTTGGAACAATTTGTCACAATCTAACAAGCCGTAGATAACAAATCTGGTTTGCTCAGTTAAAGTGCAAGGAACGTACTGAGAGAAACCCTTGACTTCGAGGTTCTCGAATAGACTATCCGAGACCCCCCGCAGCTCAACTCCACGTGCCTGCCTATTCAGCTCTCTCACGCCCGTCGAAAACCAGAGAAGCAAGCAGCTGCGAGATCGAGATGGTAAAGAAACTCAACCTGAGAAAGATTTTGGGTCGACTCACGGTTTGCGTCTGGCTGACTGTAAGCTGACTACCCAAGTGGGCTGGAGGATACTGATAAGTGAGGGCAGGGCACGAAAGACGTTGGTGGATACCTTGTCAGGAGACACGAGAAAAGCAAACACGGATGGATATTCTTGCCGCGAATGATGATCGCGCGGTCAAGAAAGATCCCTCAATTCCGAGTCCGCGATGACAAGTTTGTGAGCCGCCTGCTCCTCGTGCGTTGGGATAACGAGAGGAAGCGAGTAGCGACTTTTGTTCACCCAAAACAATAGAGGCCGTGTGACGGAAGGTGCTTGGACAGCGAGAAGGCGTGGTAGGACGAGGAGAGAGGAGGGTGAAGGGTAATTAAGTACATAGGACAACACTTGTTGCGTGTCGACAAGCCGCTCTGTAGTCTTTTATCGGCGATTGTTAATAAATTACCAAGTGTATGAGAGATCGCTCATTCGTGATCCAGGCTGTTGCTGTGCATCATCCGAGGTCAGCAACAAATACGAGTTGAGATCTTGCAACTTATCCTAAACAGGCCCCAGTCGAACGGACAAATAGAGGCTTCGATAGAAACACGACGACTGATCCTGGAAGAATGGTCCGACGGCAGGAAACAATCATGGGAACGGAGCGTCACAACATGTATTTGAAAGGCTACGATAGCCTGTACATGTGTACACAAAACGGCAAGGAGTTGGGTAGTGGCATGTTCCGAGGGGCTTGTGATGGACTATACAGTCGACAGAACTCTAATCGGTGATCCCGCCACGGACATCGGAATTCACAGATGGCTGAGTCGTGAATGTTTGACGCGAGGATATCGAGGTGAAGAAACTGTGGCAGAATGAGTCCTTTTGATACGAAGCGTGAAGATACCAACGTTAACGTACAAAGAATATCGGCCTCGCATCCAGCCCTTTTGCGCCAACGCTGGACACGCGCAAATGATTCAGTCAGCGGCACTAGCCTCACATGGGACTTTGTCGAACGTGGATGTTCTGCGTGAGTGAACACCATATCGCCGAGCGGCAGTGTGCACAATAGGGCGTGAGTTGATACCTGCGTTGACACTATGTTCAATATGGGACACGGTTAGATGAAGAAGTGATACTCACAGTCCATCTGTTACAAGTCGATATACCCAGACCAGTTGCTCGATCTCTCGTATGATATTCTGTAGAGCTTCCGGGGTCCACGATGACGTGGGTTGGCATTGATGAGCAGTGAGGTACGGAGTTGTGGGTATCTACGATCGTACAGGAGGTAAGTCGAACCTTATTGGTGAGAGGGTAACAAGAGAAATCGATAACCTATATAGGGAGAAGACATCAGCAAGCCTATCGATAGAAAGGAAAATGGGAGGGCAGGGGCGAGCGATGGAAAGAACAGGGGGTTGCGTCCGCACCTTTATGCCTGGCGAATGAGAAGAGAAGGGGTCGGCTTTAGCAAGGAGAACATACCGTAGAAATACCGGATGTAGTGCTCGGTAGTCGAGAACCGGTAGGCTTCTAGTGCTCGTTCCTCAGAATTTTGGGCTGCGAGCCTCGTGTGGAACCTTGTCGAACGTAGATCGTCTGAGTGAGTGAACCAGGATGTTGCCGAGCTGAAGGGTGCACAGGAGGACGTGAGTTGGTACCTGCGTCAACACTATGGCTCGACATGGGACATTGCCAGACGAAGAAGCGATAGTCACAGTCCATCCCTATCCAAAGAGACGAGATGCTTTTATGGTGCCCGGAGTGAAGATAGGAATCGAGCGTAGCCATCGGGGTACCAAAAGGGATGCGCTGGTGGGTAGACTGATGTACTTCGGCTGCTGCGAAAGGCATCTTAGCTACATCAAGAAAGGAGGAGAAGAGAAACATACGCGATCTATACCATGTCGGTATGGGAAGGAGTACATGCAGTCAGACCCATTGCGAGCTGGGAATCCGCCACATGTCGACGCATATATCCAGAGTTTCTCGATCTCTTGTGTCAAGCCTCCATGTGTGAATCAGTGAGCCTTCACTTCAACTTCACTTTCGAGGTTAGCGGCCGGACCGAGTGGGAATCGTCACGATATAAAGAATAAAGAGTGGCGGGGTTCTGGATAAGAAGGATGATGCTTGGGCCCCATTCAAGTACTATTACCATCAACTTTCAGGATGACACGGCATACAAAACGCATCTCATGATGACCTGGTCCATCGGTAACGGCTTGAGGGATACCTGTATGCACCTGATGCGTGGAGAAGGCGAGTCGAACGATGAACGCGATGGTACTAGCGAGAGGGTCTGAAGATTTATTAGCTATGCCGATGTCCATTGGAGCGAGGGACAGGAACTTGTGTCATAGAAGGACCTCGTGCCCTTCAGAGATCTGCCTTAGATGATCATATAGATAAGATCGATTCACGAAAACCGACAAATCGACAACGTGCATAGGCCATGTGATTGGGCTGTGCCGTGCGCGCGCAACTTGCATTCAGGAAGTGCTGGGATGATGTAGAAGTGTCGGCGTCACATCGTCAGCTGGCTGTTACCAGTCCCTCTTAGAAAATTCAACGGTATATCTTTTTGATTCAAAATTTCAAGGATTCCCTTCGATAGTCACATTGTTCGTAGTTATTGGATGGACCTCATTAAAAACGCGTACGGAAACCGAGTTCCCGGCTAAAGCCTTGTCAATCATTGTTAACACTTAACATGATTGGAAACACACATACCAGTCAGTCCTTCTTGGCCTCCGCTAGCCAATAGACCGCCAGTGGCAAGCCGGATGCTCCCTCGTACGGCTGCAAAGTTACCCCCCAATATGGTCATATTTTTCGATTGGTTGGCTACAACAACTCTCGCCTCAAGCGGCTCTCTGGGATCCCTGAGGATGATGTCTTTGCACACCGCTGTCGCAGTGACTTCTTTGATTTTCGCGTCGTCCGTCTTGTTAAACACGGTGACCAAGTTCCTGCCTCCTAATCAATACAAGTTTTGTCAATGTGTGAACACTTATCATAATTAGAAACACACATACCACTTTGTCTTGATGGACCACCAGTGGCACGGACGTGTCCTCCTACTGCTGCAAGATCACAACGCAATACAGTTATCTTGTCGGAATTATTGACCACAATGACTTGAGACGGCTCTTTGGAAGTCATGTTGATGTCTCCATCAAAGGCTGTCGTAACCTCGTCTTCAAATTTCTCGTTGTCCTTCTTGTTATATGTGATAACCAAGTTCGTGGGCTGAGGCTGGTTCGGGTTCATGATGATATGGAGAAGCAATGTTTGGATGAAGTCTCCATTTGATTCTTTACTTATATCACGTTACTTACCAGAAATACATCGAGGGGGCTGCGCACGCCGTAACAAAAGATAAGAATGTTCAACTATGACAATGGGTACATGACAGATCGTTCGGATGTTAGCCTGCCTGAGGTTGAACGAAGTTTCAAAATCATTATTATATTTTTTCATCAACATCAGAAGAATTTGTTAAAACGCTAGCGATCTGGCTTGTTCAGCTCATTCAGTGCGCCTTCCAGTGTTCGTCCACGAACGAGGTCAAGAAATCTACAAGCATGGTTAAACTATGAACTAGGACGGGTGAGTTCGCCTGCAACATGATCAGAAGAGTTGGAAGATACAGGGCTGGTGAAAACTTTCATGTCGCAGGTGTTGCAGCTCAAGACAGGCAGCGTGAGCATATTAGATCAGGATATTGTCGTCCCAACATGGTAGTGACCTCTCGAACTGGTGACAAGTTTGGTTGACAGCGTCCTGACAAGATGATCTCCATTCTATTGGGGAAAGGGAGCTTTGATGTCGAGGATGACGGGTCCAGAATACAGGGCGTCAAGGAGACTCTAGGCAATCTCCAGCAGCTGCATTTGATAAGAATTCCCACGAAATGATGTCTCGTCATAGGAACAGCAAAACTAGTGTATTCAGCAGAGGTTCAAAATAGATGCTGGTGTATACTCCT
The DNA here is from genome assembly GCA_017657315.1 of Termitomyces sp. K1Ag. Taxonomy (NCBI): domain Eukaryota; kingdom Fungi; phylum Basidiomycota; class Agaricomycetes; order Agaricales; family Lyophyllaceae; genus Termitomyces; species Termitomyces sp. K1Ag. The sequence goes on from JAGGAR010016199.1 coordinate 10,758, forward strand.
GCAATATAGTGGTGCACGTCGAGAGAGAGAGAGAGCGGAACGTCCGAGTCACAACGATGGTTAATTCAAAAATCCGATGTCCGACAACTCCAACTTGCTTCAACCACCACTCATCATGCCTCGGTTCATTTCATATTTCAAAGTATCTTTCAAACCAGGTTGTCTAGAAATACAGGAGTACTTATAGCCTCTACAGCTCTTCAATGGCCCCTCTGGCAATTACTCATTCGTTAGATATCCTCTGCGTTCTCCTCCGCCGAGCTTGCTTGGCCCATGCGACTCGATGCGGCATCTGCAAATTGACTCCTTTGCTCATCGAGATCCTCATCGAGGTTCCTTGCCCTGAAGCCTGCAAGGGAAAAATGGCAGTTAGATCAGTTAATCGCGTACCTCGTTCTCCATGACTTACAAAGGTCTTGACTGGTCTTGTTGACTGAACTGGGTGAGCTTGGGCTACCATCCTGTTTCTCACTCCCGATATCTCCTGTCAACGTTATATATATGTTTACATTCACCAACATTAAACATTGAAAACACACACCAGTCATGTCTTCCCTATCCTGCTCGATGACCTGATCTTGCCACTCGTCGATGACGGGATCAAACTTGACACTTCCTCTCACAGCTTGCTGTATGCCCCCGCGAATGTTTAAGCCTCTCGTATCTCGCACAACGCTAACGTCAAGCCGTTGGTCGGTCATGATGTCCCCGTAGACAGCCGTCATATTGGCGCTCTCCATGTCCATGCCAGGGCAATTGCTGATAACAGAAATTGAGATTGTTGGAGCCAGAGCCTGGAGATGATCTTGCGACATAGTTAAATGAGAAGGGAAGAAGGATAGGGAGCCTGCAGACATCGAAATATTGTATATATATATAACGAATGGCTACGTGCGCTGTTACCTCTCGGATCTTGAAATTTTACACTGTGCAAATGCACAGTTGGAGCCAAATTGCTCATCCTCCTGCAGTCGTCTGGAGTCTAGTAGAAGCGCAGATGGCTGGACAGGCGCTCGTGTAACTGCTGATTTGTTACAAATGTCAACATAACCTAACCTGCCGTACATCAAAATGCATAGGTCTGCGCTTAGTGCTATGTGGACCCTCTGTATTTCAACAGTTCAGGACGAGAGCCAAGCCGCTGTGAAGCAGTGGATTCGAGCACACAAAGCTTTAGCGCTACACAGACCAATCTTTGAATAGACGTCAGTCCCTCCTGGATCGGAACATATCAGTGTAAAAGGATATCAAGAGCACGAGTTGGTCGGACGACTGGATAGCCCCCCATGAGTATAGATAAGGAACTCGACACGGCATCTACGAGCAATGCAGACAGGATGGCCTCTGATGTCCGAGACTAGTAGGAGGGGCCTAAATCTCTTGACAATCTCTTTATGGACAAGATAGAAACACACGAGATGACTCATGGGGCAACGAGTATGTTGGCAGCAGAACAGCAGTGCTACGCGAGATCAATGATGTGGCGGGAACGCTGCCTTAGGAGATATCACGATACAAATGGGTGAGCATCTAAATAGTATTGCAAGTTGACAAGTCCGCAGCATTCGGATTCCGATGTCCGACGTGTGTTCTTCTTTCCGACTTCCTCCTCAGCTTATACCAACAATAGGGTCCTCGGGAAACTCGAGTCATACATATGTTGTATGATATTTCAACGCTATATGTCGATATTTTCTCGATCCTGCATTTGTAATTTTGTATTGAAATCACAATCTGAACCTTCTAGACCAAACCATTGCCAAACCATATTTACGAATGACGAGAATCCAGTCTGGTACGATATATTCTTAAAAACAAAAGGTCATTCATGGCTGCCAGCGCCTCCTTCCTGCTCTACCTCGATTATGAGTTCTTACTGGTTCCAGTGTGCCCGCGTTCGCTTCTAGGAAGCGAGCAATGTTGGTGCGGGGGACGTCTTCCAAGAGAAGGGGTCTTTGCTGGGACCCTTCCTGTGGTTCTTCCCTCCAATTGCCTGGATCTGGAACAGAAATAGACTGATCAGAATGCATTTTCCGCGGTTTAACCTCATCATACGCACGGATTCTTCTTGGAATTGTTCCCCTACCATATCTGAAAGTTGGGTACGGTGAATTAAAGATATGACGGCTATTATTGCCCTTCTTGCTGGACGCAGCTCCTAATCCTTGTCAGCGTGTCATCTACTAATTGCGATTGAAAATACACATACCAGTCCGCCTTCCTCGGCGTCTGCCATGCTGCTTAGTAGCAGGTACATCGTCGACGGCAAGTACACTTCCCCCTACTGCTGCAAAGCTACCACCTGATATGGTCAGATTTTTGGCGTCATTGACCACGGTAACCGTTGCCTCGAGCGGCACTTTGGCATCCGTCTTGATGTTGCCCTGGATGGCTGTAGCAGTTACGTTTTCAATGTTTGCTTGGTCAGTCTTGTTGAAAACGCTAATCATCAGGCCCCTCGCGGTCTGATTGGACTGCTGCAGCTCAGGTTGGTTTGGGTTCATAGTGAGTGCTATCAAGAAAAGAGTGATGAAGACGTCAATCAGCTCTTGGAGTCTTTATATCATGCCACCAAGATATATTCGGGCGGCTGTGTGCTCCGTTTATGTCGCAACCGAACATCAGAATGCTGCGCTTTGACAACAGTTACATATCAAGACGCAACGCCTTTTTGGTGAATGCTCAGCGGCATTATTCAGAGCTTACAGGTATTTTAACATGTGAAATAACATCTCGGCACCTAGCCATGACCAATCGTTGAAAACACGTTGGGAAGACCATCCTGTTACTACCTTCTTGTTGGGAACACGAGGGTTACTCGAAAATTGGCGAAGCATTCTTAAGAACTGGTCTTATCCGAGGAGAATACATGAGACGCGCTATTCTTCAAGGGTTCTGAATGGGGGCTGTACATGTCAGACGACGAAGTTGCACATGCTCGTGTGATAATATCAGAGCTGGTATAAACAACCAGCTGGAATACTGTAGTCGAGGTTATTCCAGCTGAAAATATCACGCAATCGTACACTTAGTAAAACAAGTGCAGACGACTCGATATCCCTTGCTCCTGACATCAGAATCGCAATCAAGAGAATAGAACCGCTGAAACGAGTCTTGACCCAGGGCTGGGAGAACGACAACGGTGGGAGGAATTCTATATATAACGTTAGTCCCATGCCCAGAGTCTTGCCGGGGGCCGAAAGATGTTCAGAATTATGTGCGGCATTGGCGGACTGGGGGGCTTCTGATGAGCCGTACATGTATAGTCAACAAAACTCCAATAGGATGATCGAGTCCACAAAATTTGATGAGTGGCTTGCGAAATTTCACCGCACACGCCGTAGAGGTTCGGGAGAATTTGGTTTGATCAAGATTAGAACAATTCGTTATGATGCTAATAAACAATAGATACAATCTGGGTTGCTCAGCTCAAGTACAAGGAAAGGACTGAGAGAAACCCTTGACTTCGAGGTTCTCGAATGGACAGACTATCCCACATCCCCCCAGCTCAAGTCCACGTGCCTATTCGGTTCCCCCATGCCCGTCGAAGACCAGAGAAGCAGGCAGCTGCGAGATCGAAAGATGGCACGGAAACTCGATCTGAGAAAGATTTTGGTCGACTCTCAGTTGCATCTGGCCG